>OY764962.1:111292485-111494985 GCA_963668005.1 Melieria crassipennis | reverse complement strand
TTTTTGCAATTAACGAACATTTAGTATTTCCAGCTTCTCTGCACTGCGCGCGCTTTCTTTAGCACTTTGCACTTTTCTTTTCGCACTTGAAGCGTTCAATTGTGTGCACCACGACACGCACACAGTGGCTCAGTCGATGCCGGCAGCAATTTTCCGCAAGTGCATCACCGCTTTCCGGTCAGTGTGCCATGCGCAAGGAACGCTTTGGGAAAAAGCATAGCGGAAGAAGCAAAGCAAAATAGGAGAAGGCGAAAAATCACTAAATTGAAAGCGTGAAGTTGCAAATGGTGCAAGTGGCAGCGCGTTCATTAAAGTGTTGAACGAGAGGCGCGAAAAAGCGTAAGCGAAAAGAACACAAATGAATTTGCTGCTAGCAAAAAGCAGCAATTTTCCGCTGAACGTGCTCAGCGACTGTTTATTCCAAGTCATTAACTTGTATTTTCAGAGGCGCGCTTATGGTCGCATTGTGCCTCAACATTGGACTCACATGTTGAACTTTAAGGTAAAAGGAGGCAGCAAAGTATTTAACGTTCATAGTGCAATGCAACGAAAATAATAAAGGCACACAAAATCAAAGCAAAACGAAAAGAGAAGAAGAGTAGTTGAGGTAAATACTAAACACTTGAGCCCTCAATATGGCCAGCGGTGTGTGGTATATGGAGCGGGTCGGGCCTTTTGTGGCGGCGAAAAAATAAATACAAAAATAATTTTCTTTTTTGGGGAGCTTGTACCAATCAAAGCAACGCACAAGTGGTGGTTAAAATTCTTTTTGCGCTTTGAAGCTTTTAACGTATCAAAGAAATGTGGTGTTAACTGTGGGCTTCCAAAGGGCCAAATACGAAAGCGTTGATTGTATAATGAGTGCGGTTCAAGGAATTTTGTTTTTGTAAATGGGCTTCAAAAGTGCGGGGCGGAAGAAGGAAGGGGTACGTAAACCGCGGCATACAATGTGCACAAAAGAGGTTTTTTTAATTTGATTAAAACATATTTAATATTTAATTTCATATTTCCTTTTTCTGCAGTAAAAGCAAATAACATTTGATGGGCCTAATTAGTGGTTAGAACAATGTCAAATAAAATACTCATTAATTCAACGTAAGAGTGGGACAGTAGTGACAGTCAGGCAGTTGTACAAGAATGTAAGATGAAGATTACGTCGGTTGTGCGACATAATAAGCTACAACTTAACTGAGTGTTTTATGTTAGGAAAGCGGGGATATTCCTTATGAATTTAAGAAGGCAAGATCTTCGCCGGATCGTCGGACTAATCACAGGACACATTCCATGGACCCAACATATGGCAACAATGCACAGTGATTCGACTCCATACAACCGCGGGACAAAATTAGAAGGAGTGGTCTGTTCTTCATAAAATTTGGTATACTAGTTATTCATGGTCTGCTGAATTGAAATCTCCATTTTGTTTTTCTTAAACTTTTGTAGTTTGGCAATGTCTGAGACTTACATTTGCAATTTTCGTCATTTTTGGTGAGCTATAGCAACGAGTGTGTTGGCCAGATTTTTTCCGATTTAACATTTAATCGGTAACGTCAACATTGATAATTGCGAAGAGTAACATAAATTGTCTTAGGACCCTTTAGTTTTGCAATAAAAATGATAATAATAGATGTATGTTTTGTATTTATGCAGATTTTTCAAAGTTTTATGGAAATTGCATACTTTTAGGGATGAAAAAAATAAATTTTGTAGAAAAATACGTGTTTAGACCACTTTTCAAATTGAATTATTTTCTGAAATCGGAAGATATCGGAGGATCTAATTACATAATCCGACAAAGAAAGAATGCTTCTTAAAATTAAAAAAAAAATCCAGGAACATACTTTCACATACGTTTTAGATATTTCATTTCATTTCACTTATTTATAATTAGTCAAAGAACAATTGTTTCCTTACTGACTAATACAGAACACCATAATGGATAAGTAACAATTTAAATATTACGTAACAATCGATAAACTTAATTAAAAACAGAGTTTAAAAAGTTCATAAAAATTGCTTTAGAAATAGTGAAATCCACCGAAAAATTCATTGAGATCTTATTAAATTCTATTAGAGCTCGCAAAAGAGGAGAATTTAAAGCTTAATTCGTTTTGACGAAACCAACATTGAAAAAATCAAAGTGCCGAAGATCTAGAAGGGATGTTGAAGTGAATCCTCTCTAGGAGGGAAGGGCAGTCAACCAACCCGCAAACAACATAAAAAACAAATGACAAAGATAGGATGGATCTTCTATCTTGCAAGGTTTTTAAATTTATGAGCTTACAACGCGAGAAGTAAGAAGGAACAGGATCCTGAAAGTGTAGTGATTTCAGAGCGAAACGTAGGAAAACCTTCTGAATACGTTCCAAGCGATTAACGTGGCAATAGTGATATGGCCTCCAAATAAACGAGGCATACTCTAACTTCGAGCGGACAAGACAGGTGTAAAGCAGTTTGAGAGTGTAGGGATTGGAGAACTCGGAACTATTGCGTCTCACAAAAGCTAACATGGCATAGGACTTGGCAATGGTGGAATTTATATGACTTGTGAAGGACAACTTTGCATAAAAAACTACCCCCAGGTCCTTAGTCTCAGTAATAGATGTCAAATAAGTATTTGAGATTCGTTAGGAAGTCTGAAGGACAGAGTTGCTTCTAGAGAAGGATAATTTAAAGCATTTATTAATGTTTAGCGGCAAACGATTGCGGGAGCACCACATGTTGACAGCGTCAAGTTCTGCTTGGAGCGTCTGACAATCGGCGGAGTCCCTAACTGTTGAGTAAATTTTCAAGTCATCAGCATAAAGCAAAGAACTAGAACCCGAAAAACAACTACTGATGTCGTTTATAAATAAGGAAAAAAACAAAGGCCCCAAAATACTACCTTGAGGTACCCCGGAAGTTGCAACAAACGGCCGAGATGGAATATTGTCGACAACTACCAAAGAAAACATTAAAAGGGAAAATGGCCACATCATTACTTAATCTACATTTTATATTTTAGCAACTTCTTGGTAACCATGTATTTTTAAAATTTTTTTACTCAATAGACTAAAAAACAGAAAATATGTGTTTACAATTTTTGGTAAAAAAAGTTCCGACTTTGAGCCGCTTTTGCACACACACTAATTAATTTTTTCGCACAGATGTTTTGGGGTTTTCTTAGTTGGAGTTTTACCTTTCAAATGACATCAAAATCGTAAAATTCTGAGACTATAAATTTTTTGAATTTTGTCTATGGAACGAATAATTGTGCAATGGCATAATCAATCGAATTGTGTGGAGAAGGAAGAGAGCAGTTTCTCTGTATATGTCCCTGATGCTATGAGGATGGATGAGGTTCATTCTCTTACCATGTGCGATCTCCTGAGATCCATTAAATAATTGTGCAGGAAGACTTGCAGTCCCTATCCCTTCCCTACTACTTTCTATTTTAACCCCACTTCACTCTCCTCTATCACTACTTTTCCTCTCGAGTCGTAAGTACAAAGGGCTATCTTGCCTGCGTGCTTGAGAAATTGAAATATGAACCTCATATCCCCCTCATATCCATTCCAACCCAACACAGTGTGACTTTAAAAGCTTTGGGATAGTTTTTCGAAAGTGTTTTGCTTAATATTGGACATTTATTGACGAAAACAAGGAACCTATTACAGTAGTTTGGATGCACTTTGACCTGGATGTCTAAAGGTGATGTAGACTCGAGGGAGCTCAATTTTTGTTGTTTTAGACAGATACTACGACCATCGGCCGTGTAGTCCTCGTTCTTGGGAAGCGGACAATAGCATAGAATATGTTGTATGATTACTGCCTCTTTCTGATCTTCCCAACTCCTAACACATATTTTAATGTGATGTACCATTTTATGAGCTTAGATTCAACGATGCATTCTCATGACAAGTTACTATGTTTAGTTACAACTCAGAGACTGAAAAATGTATCAGCCTGTTTAAATTCTGCCCAAATCAAGCAACAGTTGTAGTGCAAATTGGGTAAATACTTAGGTTAGGTTTTGTACAGCTAACAGTACTCAAGGTATTTAAAAGACCATTTATTGTTGCTTTCAATACTTCTATGTACCTAAATAATATAAAGGGTGACCACATAAAAACGATGAGAAAATAAATGTAAATAAAACAACAACGGTGTGATACTTATATCAAATTCTTTCTGGCTTATTTTGAAGCTACATTCATGCCATCATATATGAAAGAGCATTCATTCAAATAACAGCCTCGACTTGCTTGCTGACAGTGCTTCAAGCGGTTGGATACATTTTTGACTCTTCGGTGATGTCCAAATCAGCTGATTGGCGCCGAATATACATTTCTGTGTTTTCTCAGATACCGACCACTACTGCGGCTATGTTTTCTTTACTTCGCTCCAATATCTGGTTACAATATCTAGTCTGGTTGGTGGCTGAAGGTCCAAAATATTCTGTTCATGCTCAAACTTTTCAACGGTGCGACGAATTGCCTGCGCACTGAAGCCATGATGACGATCGATAGTATATGTTAATAATTTCCACATGTTCGCCAAGCGTAAAATGTTGCATGACAAAGTGGAAAATTAACATTTTTACATTCAAACGTTATTGATATCTTGGACAGTTGCTAAGATATCCCTATTGAAAAAACGATCACTACTATTTGGTTAGTCTTTGTAATTGAAATGGCAACACTATGCATTCAACAAAGACGTACAATTTCGCTCCATTTCTGACTGCGGTTTTCAGAGGGTTTTGCTTAACTGTGGCGTTGAATGAGTCGGCACTTCAGTTTATGATCCTGACTGAAGATCCAATCAGTTTTGACGGCTGTCATGCAATAGTTAGCAGTATTATTTAACATTTTCGTTAGGCTTTCATCACATTTGAAAGGGTTTAATGCAGCTTTAGTGGAATTTAATGTGCCCGCTTTTGTTAAATTTTATTTTTTAATATACTTTATTTGAGACCGGGGTGTGAATACTTGGCGTATATTAGTTTCAAGTTGTACATAATTTGTACTTACTTTTTTAAATATTACTCTCTCTCTCTGTCAAAATAGGGCAACATAACCAAGTAAACGGTAGTTTAGTTCAACTAAAGTAAAATCTTCCGAAGAAATCTGATCTTAAAACCATTCTAAAGGTTAACTATTATTTCCAAAACGTACCAACCTCCTTCCGTCCTTATACCAAGGCAAGCATTTTATTTAATGTGTATAAGCAAATATATTTAACGTAACTTTGAGGCAATTTGGTTGCAGGGTATGTAAGTTGATTTTTATCGATTCTTTTCTATGCTCACCGCATTTTGTAATGTCTAGCCATGAAAAGTAATTTCCATATTTTGACTGTACATAGTTTGCGGTCAAATTGCTAGAATTTTGTCCGCTTCTGGTTGGGGTAGAATTTAATAGCAGCAAAACACATTATAATTCTAAATGGATCCAACCACCACATTGAAAGTGTCGGTTTATGTAAATGTGTGGGCTCATAATTGCAACACAATATGGCTTCGGGTATAGCAGAAATATGAAAAAACCACTAACAGCAACTGTCAACAGCTGTCGGTTTGCTCAAGTGTTGTCAACTTTAAATTAATTGCAAGTTAGGAAAATGCTGAGCAATTAGCACTCTGCCACAGACGTTGGTAATCAGCGCTAAGGGAAATCAATGAAAATTAATTGCAAATAATGTAGACAACATTGGCAGGGATCAAAGTTTACGGTAAACGTTGCTGACAGGCCAGCAGAAACGAAAATCGGATAGGCGTTTTATGAGCGCAGTTTGGTTGGTCATTAAAGCGTGGAAGTGTTGGTGCGCGTGCCAACTCAAGGTCAGTAAAATCACTGCAGCAATTTCACGCTGGCTGTGAAGAAAGCAGAGCGCAGCTGTGTGAGCAAAATGAAGAAATGAAAATTGTGGCAGTGAGGGCGGTGTTGTTGATGTGGGCCAATAAATGTTGCGTGCGTTTATGCTGTGAAGCGAAAAAAAAAAAATGTAATTTCTAACTTAAGCCAATCGAAATGCTTTGATTTACATAGGCAGAGCGTGCATGAGAAATTTAAAAGTGGATGAGTATTAAGAGCGATGGAGTTAAGCATGATGGGGCTGGGTACATAAATGGGTAAAAAATGTAAAATGAAAAATTGAAATTGTAGATCATAACTTTAGGCGCCTAATAATTTTTCTCGTAAAAAATCGAGACACCTAACAATGACCTTTTCAGAAGTTAGCTAAGAGAAAATGGCTGTCAGAGCACCGGAAGAGACATATATAATACCTAGAAAAGCAACTTGGCCAGTAGTGAGAGTTTTATTATTCTATATCAAAGTTCTCTATCGATTTGTTGTTGTAACTCAGGTTGCAGAGATTTTCATTAACTAAAAAAGCGATTGTTTCAAAGATTTTCATTGATGAAAATATGCTGAATGCTTTTACTGAAAACTCCCTTTGCGGAACTCTTTCCGCAACTCGATGGCTGTAGTGTCGACTCACCAGTCAGTTGTCCCGAATCTCTATTTTGATACAAATTTCTGTTTTTTTATACTAATCTTTTTTTGTAATCTTACTTATACTTTTACATTGAGCCATAATTTGTGCTTGAGTGAGCTTTTCATGTAGAAGGATTACACTCTAAAGCACTGTTCACTCAAAATTGGTACGCACAAATGAGGTTATATCTTTTGAAAAAACAAGCACACGATAATATTCTATATCTCAAACAAAAGGGTATTTATTCAGTTATTGAAATAACGAAACAACCATTTTATGTTTCATTTGAATTTATGAATTTGTGGGCATTTATCTTGATGCTGTCCATTAATCGTTGAACATCCGCTCTAGTGACCTGGGCAGCAAACTTGTTCCACTTAACAATCATTGATCCAGCGTTTTTGATAGCACCACCATTTCTGCGCATTTTGTTTTTAACAATAGCCCAATATTTTTCGATTGGGCGTAAATTTGGGTAATTTGGTGGATTGCTATCTGTCGGCACTACATCGACACTATTGGCTTGATACCAATTCATTGTTGCCTGTGAATAATGAATGCTCGCCAAATCTAGCCAAAACTTTACTGAAGAACGATGATGATCAATAAAAGGCAGTAAACGTTTCTCCAAGCATTGCTTCCTGTATACTTCGGACGTCATAGCGCTCAAAGCCACATATGCCCTACTCTTCAGGCCACAGCTGCAAAAAGCTTGCAAAATCATCACTTTTTTGGCAAATTTATAAATTTTTTTTATTTATATTTTGATGGAAGATCGCCCCGTTTCTTTGAAGCATAAAACTTTTGTCCTGGGAGTTGTTTAAAGTCAAGTTTAACATAGGTTTCATCATCCATTATAACGCACCCATTAAATTTGGTCAAAATGTTGTTATAAAGTTTGCGAGCGCGTCTTTTTGCTATTACATTTGGTTTATCTGACCGATTTGGGAATTTAATACCTCGATACAATTTCAGTCCTGCTTTAACGCGTATTCGCTTAGCTGTCGATAAGCTAGTTCCAAACTTTTTAGGGCGATCATTGTCAGATAAGCCAGGATTCTTCTTAATTGAGGCTAGAACACTTCTTTATAGTTTTGAGTCATTTTCTGTATTTTTTTTAATTGTTTTTTTCTTCCTTTCAAAGCTCATGGTGTCCTTATATCGTTTTATTACTCTGCAAACAGTAGTTTTGGACAACTTAAATATTTTAGCAATTTTTGATCCTGACCATGTCGGATTTTCCACAAATTTGTTCACAATTAATTTCCGAGCAGCAAACTCCATCGCGAATAAAACTCACTAATAAAAAGCTAGTTCTACAAAATTGTAATCTGATAACGGTACATTCATTGCCTACTGATACGAACTTACGTTTTTAATACATTCCAAAAATGACTCTGTAGGGATTGCTGGAGTGCGTACCAATTTTGAGTGAACAATGCTTTAACCTAACCTACTTCTACTTTCAATTTCTGGAAAACTGTGTTAGAAAAAAATTATGACATTTTGATATAAGAATGTCTGTTGATACTTCAGATTACACAATTAATTCATATGAAAATGCTTTTGGCACTTTAAAAAAAAAAAAAAAAATTGTTCAACTTGATCAGCCCCTCCACCAAATCTCTACAAATACTAATCCTTTGTCTTGACTGATTTATAATCGCCCAGCCCAAAAAAAAAATTATTTGTAGACATATTTGCAAAAATTAACCTCCGCTAAGAGGATATTTTTGAAATTTTGGGTCAAACTTGGTTTAAAGTGTTATATGGAAAAAGTGAAACGTTCAGTTTAGTGGGTCAATTGAGTTCAAAATTAGTATCTCATACTTCAAATTAAGAATAGTTCGACACGTACATATTTTGCAGTTTTTATAAAATGAAAAAACGTAAACCGGGGCCCACCGGTTTTTTTTTACTCCACAACTTTTAAAACGAAAAATAGTTAGAAATCTGACGAGATCTATAATTATTTAAGTATTGCACACGAAAAGACCATGAAAAAACATGAACTCATAGAACTAATGACTTTAAATTTGGTAAAAAAAAAACAAATGATATATTATAATATACTTTCTATTTTTTTCAACAAAATCTAAGGTTAAAAGTTTAATTCGATACTTGTTTTTAATTTTGTCAACAATGGATTAAAAGTTTGTGTGGGGAAACATGAAACACGACAGCACTTTAAATGAGAAATAATTTGACAAGTTATTTTTTCATCACAATCTGACAAGGTCAACAAAAGGTTAAGAAAGAAAATATAAAAATGTTTTCAAAGAAATGAACAATATTTTTTTTCTTGTATATACTTATGATTTCGTATATATGTATACTAAACATATGTCATTTAGAAAACAATGTAAAACTCTCATAAACGACTCTTGAAGGCCAACATCCAATGTAGTCGTAAATTGCGCATCACTCATACGCCCCATACCCCGAACACATTACGGTACTTTGTGCATTGTCTGAGTGATTCTGGCGAAGTGGGGACAATTTATGAGAACGCAGCAACAACATAAACTTGAAATATGTTGCAGTTAACACAAAAGTTATATAGAAAAGGAAAAAAATATTGTCTGCTGAATAGTGCAGCCAGTGCGATACAAAGAGGGAAATGCTTGCAAAAGCCAATTTTAAACCGAATTTAGCGTAAGTCATAATGGCGTATTTCCACACGTTTTTCACAGCATCATAATAATAACATTATCAACAAATACGTAATATGCACAAAAACCAACAACAAAAGTGCACAGTAAGGACACGCAAATAAATTGGCATCATTTGCCAAGCGGGATTTAAGTTCATACGCCACAAGGCAAAACAGCCGAACCGCGTGGCAGTCATGCGTAAAAAGGGCAGGGTACTCCATGGGACGAACAGCAGAGTAGTGTAGGAAGGGAAATGGAGTACAAAACAGAAGACTGTAAGACTGTAAACACATTATGATGCACGTAATAAATGTTATTGCTGATAAATGTGCCATTTATATGGTTGCCTGTACACACAGACACATAACTATATAGGAATACATGTATGCGTTTTTATTTGTGTGTGTGTGTGTGTGTGTGCGTGCTTGAGTCTAACAGTTTTTGCCACACTTGCACCAAATTGCCGGGGCGGCTGTAGCGCAGTTGGAGCGCGCCGGCTAAGTGAAAATAACTCGCACTCATACGCCCCGTTAGCCGCTGCGAATAATGTTTGCACTGCAAATAGTTGGCACAAAAAGCGTACTGTTTTCTTTTATACTTATTAAGTAAAATTTATAATTTCAAGTAAATATTCTGTTTCACTATAAAACGGCTCAAGCTTTGTGTTAAGAATTTGTTTATTTAACATGCTGACAGTAGAGAAAACTGAAAATTGTCGTCATTGTACGCAGCTGAAAATGCAATTAGGAGAACATCAAATTAGTGCGGCGCACATCAGAAGCCTTCAGCCGCACAACAACGCAACTCGGTCGCCGGAGCGCAGCAACAAATGCGACTCACTTGATGCCCCAACACACACATTTGTCAACATATTTCGCGTGCATTGTTTATGTTTATAACTGTGCGAAATTGTGGCAGAGTAATGTGCAAAGACGGAATTACAAGTGGCAGCTAAGCGCAGTGACAGTAATGACAGCAACGCCAACAGCAGCGGCAGCCGTGCTGCACACGAAGTTGAGCACCGCTTAAGTGTTTTTGTCATTTTCTTGCCGCATGTGGCAGCTGTGATTATTTTCATGTTCATGTTCATTTTCGTTTTTATTTTCTTTTGAATTTGACTTTCGGTCTTATTGTTGTTTTTGCTGTAACTGCTTTTTATGTTTTTGACTCGTTCTTGAGCAGTGCAAATGCGCAACGCGTGTGCGACAGCTCATTAATCTGACGACAGCGGCGCGTCGTTTGTGTTGGCGTTGACGTTGGCTTTAATTATAATCGCCCATGTGTGTAGTTAGTGGTAAAATGTAATGTCTGTCAGTGTTTTTTGTTTTTTTTTAACGAGGAGGGAAGCACGGAAAGCCTAAGGTCAGTGCGGGATTTTAAACCTTCTCTCGTCCGGACGGTTTGTCCTCCTGGGACCACCGCGAGGTATTTCGTCAGGAGGCCGTCGTGAGCGTTGCCGCTCAATCGTCTGTCTTGACTGTCCTTGTGCGTGCTCCCCAGTCTCGTGGTGGTCCGGGCAGTGCGGGCAGAACGGATCCTCTTCGTGCTTGAATTTTTGGAGGTACTGTTTAAGGGTGACCCCCTTACGCGTAAATTTAAGAATATCAAGTGGTTTTTAATTCTGATGACCCGTTCCCTGCAGCAGCGCTTTATTGATGGTCAATTCATTCCGCATCATATCGGTAACGCAAAGTTTAAACCGAATTATTTCGAAACACTGGTTTTTGATTATGGAAGTAGAATATCTCGGCAAGTTTTAGTCCCACTGATCTAAAATTTGGGCAGCAACTTTTTGAAACATTTTGAAAAATTTAATGTTTTTGGCGAAATCCGTGGCGCCATTTTCGGGAAATTAAGAAAAAAATTGCCATTTTTTTCGGTTGGAGCGTATATTTGTAATTTCCAGAAAATATTTTTTTTTGTTAGTTACTTTAGAAGGTACATATATTTCCTCATAATAACTAGTACCTAGCAATATTTTTTCAGATGATTTTTGGGGCGCCGGCACAACTTCTACTAGAATTTGGGCCCAACGTTGGACCCCCACAACCGCCGCCATTTTGAGCACGCCAAAAAAAAAATTGTACATTGCATTAATTTTTTCCGGCGTATGCGAGATTCCCAAAATATACCGTTTACACGTATTGACCCCCTTAAAGCAGCCGCGCTCACTAAATGCCTGTGTGCTGTAGTAGCCCAGCTCGCCGTATGTTCTGTTGACCCACTCGCCAATGTCACTGATGAGGCAATGTGTCCATCGTCCTTTGATGGACTTTTGCATCTATTGAGCTGCGCTTACATCTATTGGGTTGCGTTTTCATCTATTAAAAATCAATTTTAAAGCTGTACATCCACATTTCTTAGCACATCCACATCGCATTCAAGTAAAAGCAAAACAAACTAAAAAATAGCAGCTAGCTAACTTATTATCCTTCCCACAAGCTGGACAAAGGACACTGCCGGTTTTGCGAAATCTTTAGCAGGTGGCTTTCTCCGCTTAGGTGACCGATTTCTTCTGCCTCCAACTGCGAAAGAAACTGAGGCCCGATATGACTTCTGGTGATATGATTTCAAAATAGGAAAATACTTACAAGTTCGGACACGTACATTTGACTAGCTATTTCTTTTAATTATTTGTTAATTAATTAATTAATAAAATTATTATTTAATTAATTAATTAATTAATTTATTTATTTATTTACTCATTTATTTATTTTTTTATTTATTTATTTATTTATTTCTTTATTTATTTATTTATTCATTTATTTATTTATTTATTTATTTATTCATTTATTTATTTATTTATTTATTTATTTATTTATTCAATTCTTTATTTATTTATTTATTTATTTATTTATTTAAAATTTAGTCTTTGCTTTTCGTATAATTTAGCTTAGTACAATTTATGTACAATATTTTCACAGATTTTGAATCTCTTTTTGCCTGTCTACCAGCTTCTGAATTGGAGCAACCAATGTGGTTGCTACGTGAACTTGAAGGCTGTGGGAGACATTAATAAAATACGTTTAGTCAATAAACTCGGCTTTAACCCCATTCGCTCTAGCCCCCATTCACTTCAGAGGTCTTGTTGCCTTGCAGTGCTACTTGTCCGGAAACTAAATTTTTCCCCTGCGTTAGCCAATTCCAATAGAAACATTGACTACATTGATATTGACACAGAAAGTTTGACTACATTGTACGGAGTCGTCGTTATGAGAGAGAAAAGTAAAGGTCTAAGAGATGCGCTATTGTTTGCCATTCCTTATCATCTACGCATCTGCCTATTGATATAACTGAATGACAGGATTTAATTCATCTATTCTCTATTCTGCTGCTCTACTTTCAAAGTGAACTATCTCTGTCCCAGAGATTCATAATCGAATAACTATTGTTTTACTTCTAGAACTTAAAATTTAAAAAATGTTTAGGACACAAACAGGTTAGAAATAACTAAGTAAGAAATTACTGTACTATAGATATTAGGTTAGAGTCAAATAAAATGGGTCAGCCAGGGTTAATACCTAAAATAGCAGCTACAATCGACCCACTTGCTGAACACAAAAGCTCAATTGTGATGCTTCAATGAAAACTGTTCAATTTTTGTACTTAAACCATTCTAAGCATCGAATAAATCATTCAATCAGTAGTCGTCATAACAGTCAGTAGAAAGTTAAGTTAGCAGCCGGTCGAGCTGCACGACATATTATGAGAATCAGGTTTATTTAAATTTATATACTAAAAAAATTGGGTTTGTTCAAGTACATAAGGGACATGTGGTCACGCCAGCTGGTGTTGTACATCTGAATACAATGCATTTTACAATAAGAACAATAATTTTGCAACATACGCGGAGAGCCTAATTTGCATGCACTTGCGTGCTGTAGATGCTCAAGTTGAGTGTTTTGCTGCGCGTTGGAGGCACAACTTTTCACAAATCTTAGTCATTTAACTATATATTTGGTGCAACAATGATTTTGAAAAACTGTACAAATAGTAAGAAATCTTAAGAACAAGAAAGGCTGTGCCTGGCAGGATAAGAAAAGCTGCTTGTGCAGTCACTTTTTCCAGTCTGTATGCTGCTTTGGTTGGGTTTTCATATTCAAAAATAAAGAAAATTGAAAAATTATGAAATTCAAGCAGATAAGTTCAGCCAGCATTAGTTTTAATCTCAAAATGTATTTCTTCTTTTTATTAAATGCAAATTATATTAAATGAAAAAGTAGCACAAATTTAAACCAACTTCAAGCAAACCAACATTACGTGCATAAAACTTTGTACAGTAGACGCTCACAAGTTCGTACTCTCACAAATTCGAATCTTCCAGAAATTCGAACGTCATACTTCTTCTTTCTTTTTCACTCCCTGCTTTGGTGTTCTTTTGCTTACACAAATTAATTGAAAAAGGGGATCACCAAATTGGCATTGGTTGGCCGCAATCGGGAATGATTATTACGTATGTTAACATTTGGCTCAGTTTCGATTAAAAAGTAAAACAAAAATTATTAAAATGTCGAATAAACGTAAACAAAATTTTTATTGATTTTAAATTAAAATCATAAAAAAATGTTCATGCAGTGGTTCAGGTCAATCGCTTAGCTGTGGATTTATGGATTATATTTTTTAAGCGACTAATAAAAAGAGATTTGATTTTTTGTTTTGAGTTTTAATGTGAAGAAAAAAATGACAAAAATCACATTCAAGTTGTTAGATGTCGTTTCAATATTTTTTTGACTTTTTAAATTAAATAAAAACTGTCCAGAAATTCGAACATTTCGCCAATTCGAACTACCCCTTGTACAAAGTGGTTCGAATTTGTGAGCGTCTACTGTAATTTACTGGGTTTTAGTGTATTTGTAATGTGTACACTGATCGTTGCAGCAACGCATGCTAAACGAAACGAACGAATGACTTGAGACAAACTATTGTGTACAGTTGTGGATTTGGAACTAAAGAAGTAAAAATAAAAGAAAAAGTTCAAAACAAAAATTTCACACCAACAAAAATCAGATTAAGCTGACTTAAACTTCAGCAGAACAACTTTGGCATTACAAGAATAAAAATAAAAAATGAAAAACAAAAAAAAGGCACAGCCCATTGCAGTGCAACGCAGCACTGACAGCTGGGCACTGCGCGTTCGCCTGGTTCGCCAGCGAACGTGTCGTGACTCATGACTAGAACAATTGGTGTGCGTGCTGTGCGGACAGTGTGCACGTGCTGCCAGCCCGGCAGCCGCGATTCGACGTGGGCGTGAAACACCAAACGCGTAATTGCGGTAAGAGAGTTGCTAAAGCAATTCGCAGAAGGCGAAGGAACAAAGAAAAGGCATGCTGGGTTTTTATTTTGCTCCGAGTAGAATTTAATACTGAACAGATTTAAGTATAGAACATTTTTTTTATAGATTTTCCACCAATTTAAATGGCTAACACAAAAACCAGCGCAACAAATTAGAAAAATTAATACATTTCTGCATATATTACAACTTTTAATACCATAATATTTGTACCAGTCAATTGTTGATTTTAAGCATTTTTTATTAACAATTCTTTAAAATGTTATTGTTTCAAAACTTTTTATGTAGGTATACTTTAATGTATTTTCCAAGTTTTTCCAGATATTGTTTTCTTGCCATTATAACTTTCACTTTGGCGAGTCTCGTTTTGGAGGTCGAAATGAAACAGTGAACTAAAGAAACGTAGTCACAAACTTGCACACTTCGATTTTGACTTCATAACGTAATGAACACACACATATATACACTTTCACTGAAACAGTGGTATTTGTTGGCATTAGAGGTTATAAGGGTTAAAAGGGAAAGTTGGAAATTTAGGGGAATGGATAGTAATTTTTTTGGATTATAAAATGCATTGCAATAAACATGAAATCAGTGCTGGTGCTGAAAGCAATACAAGAAAAAAATAACATTCTAAAATTTAAAAATGAAATAATAGTAAAAAATAATAATAAAAATGAATAAAACGTG
Organism: Melieria crassipennis; assembly: GCA_963668005.1. Classification (NCBI taxonomy): domain Eukaryota; kingdom Metazoa; phylum Arthropoda; class Insecta; order Diptera; family Ulidiidae; genus Melieria; species Melieria crassipennis. The sequence goes on along the minus strand of OY764962.1, from coordinate 111,479,871 downwards.
TACCAAAAATTATAGAAAAATAAAACAAATAAGTTTCAAGAACAAATTTTATACGAAAGTATTAATAAGACAATACAAAAACTTAAAAAACAAAAACAAGTCAACTAAAATACAAAATAAAATAATATAAATATAAAATAAAAATAATAATAATAAAAATTAAAAAATAAATTATAAATAATAAAAAAACATAAAAATAATGAAAGAAATAAAGTGAAAAATAATTAAATAAAATCAAAAAACTAAATATATTATTTTTTGTTGTTATTATTAAAGTGCAGGGAGCGTCACGAAACGCAGGCACGTAGGCAAAAGTTTGTCCTTTGTGCCCTGACTTGAGCCATCCTCCTTGCAAAGCAAGTAATGGGCCTTCTTCCGCTAGTAACTAACATCGTCCAGCTAGAAGAGTGCCGTTTCTACGAAACACTCAACTGCGCCTCTTCAGCTTGCAGGTCCCGAGACAGGCCCAGTCTACAGTGAACTGTTGCTGTTAAGTTTGCAATTGCCTTACAAAGGTTCCCCTACGATGTGGATCTCAGTTAGTCAGAGCGTTGCTTTGCAAAGCTAAGCACTTCCGACGAATAAAGGTCCAGGAGCTCTCCCTCGCGAGTGATCAAACTGCCGAGGCACATGTGCCTGTGTTGCTCGTAAGCTGGGCTTTTACATGGAACCGAGCCTTTAGGAATGGGGTCCTAGTGAGATACCCGATAAAGGGCATAAATCCTATGATGAGCCCTATGATAGTTCTTAAATCACTAAATTTCAAAAAAATTGCCTACAAATTAAAAAAAATACATGGCTTCTGCGAATTGCATAAATATTAATTATGTAAAAAAAGACGTAACCACAGAATGGCGGCATTCCAAAATTTGAAATTATCAGTACGCATACACATCTTGCTAGACTGTTTCGAATAAAGAAAAAAACCTAGACACATCAATTTGCCATCGATTTCATTGCGCTCATAATTAAAATGAACTGTAAGCAAAAATTTCCAATGCATGCACACAGTGACGTGTTCGAGTTGCGCGTACAACGTGCTGAGCCATTGTGTCATAATTAATTTTTGAATGAATGCCTAATTTGAATGCTAAGCCTAATAAATACGCACACAAATACATAAATACAAATGCATTCATATATTCATGTACGTGTGTGTGTGTGTGTGTTGGCGATTATTGGCATTGCCTTAGCACACAGGTGGCTGTACGTATGAGTTTGTGTGTGTGTGTTTAATGAGGCCAAACGAATGTTTAATTGTATTCAAGTTCACTGTGAGATTAATGCGGCATCAGTGTAAATAATACGCAAATGCGCGTTTTAATCAAATTGTGAATGGAATTGTGTATTCCATCAACGACCACATATCTGTCATGTTGAGCGTTAAATCTTAATTAGAGGGTAATTAAATTTGGGGCGTATTCGCTGGTTGTATGTTAAGTGAAAATTAAAGTGTTGTCACGGAAATGCGTAATTTTCACAAAGTCGCTACACACACTGCGAGTATGATGGGCCGATAGATGGGAGACTGTGGAGAGTTGAAAAGCATTTTACGCGTTTAATTTTGCTGAAACCACAATCATACTTGTAACTCTTTAATACTGGTATAGACTCAAAGAAAATTAGGAATACAAAAATTAATTAAATTAAAAAGTAACTAATCAAACAATTTTTAGTAAATAAATAAAAATGAATAGTACAAGTAGAAATGAAATAAATAAATCAATTGAGTCAAGAATTTTGCATGCCGCCATACAAAAATTTAGCGATATGTACAGCGATTTATAATACTCTAAAAAAAATTTTAATCTACGAAGGAATTTAAAACGTAGTTGGTTCCAAAAGTTTTTAAATTTGAGTTCGTAATTGCTGAAATGCTCTAAATTTGTTTAAAAATGCTGTTCAAATGGTATTCTGTAATATAAGTAACTCATAGGCGCCGTTGGTTACATTTTATTCTACTCCATTAATGAAAGAATTACGTAAGCCATGGAGTTCAAATTGCACTAAGATATTTGGATACTTGGACAAATTTGTATCCAATACTGCCCAAATTTTATATCTTAACACACAACTGCTGCTCAAATGATAATCTGAAATATATGTTACTCATACGCTCCGGTGTCTACTTTGACTGCTTCATAGCGTTGTAAGTTTACAAAAGTTTAAAACCCAAAATCTCCGTGTCAAAATTACATTACTCAAACTTTTTTGTTTCGAAAGTTATTAAAAAAAAGGCGGAAGCTGCAAGTCTAATGAAGTAAAAAAATTAGAATTTATTTGAGTATCAGTATTTTATATAATAAAAAGATACAAAATCAATGAAGCGAGAATAATGAAGTTTTTACACGTGATCAAGGAGATTTTGGGTTTTTACATACTTACTTTTCAAGAAAATTCGATGTAAATTTTAAAGGATACAAAGGATTAAAATTTTCAAAGGTCCTTTTTCATATCCTGTTTTTACAAATAGATAAAACATCAATTTTTTTCAATTCTTGAGCCTTTCCTCTTTCATTTGATATATGTACATATCGCCATATTCCAACGAGGTTAAGTTTTTTTTATATTTTTTTATTTTGAAATTACATACCTATATGTAGATATTTATGTTTTAAAAATTGCTAAAATATTCAACTGTTCCCAAATGGGTGTTCAAATTATATTCGGGAAGATGAGTTTTTCGTGCGCTCACTTATCTACCTTTCAGACTTATCTACCTTGCGTCTACGCAAAAACTGAGTGCTTGATAGCGCTGTAGCTGTGCAAAAATTAATCAATTCAACAAATAAAAAAAAATTTTAGTCCAAAATGTCTACATTGATTCAAAATTGCTGCTTAAATTATGTTTGGGAATATGAGTTACTCATACGCTCAGTTATCTACCTTTGAGAATATAACGTCTAAGCAAGAACTGAGTGCGCCATAGCGTTCAAACTGCATACAAGTTGATCAATTAGAAAAATTGTAGAGAGTTACTTATAGTCCAAAATTTCCTCTCAAACGAAATTCTCATCATGTAACTCATACGTCCTGGTGTCTCAATTTGGGTGTAGTTCAAATTGTACTGAATTTATCATAATCGTATTTGTCGCTATCAGTCGCTAGGTAAAAGCAATTTGCATTGCTTGTGACCTCTTTTATTTACATATGTAGATCCATATATATGACTTGCTGTTGCAGTTGAAACTTTTAGTTAAATGAAAAATTAGCCATTAGCTACAAGAATTATGGTCGCATAAATTGGGATTGCAATATATGACAGTGCGTAAACAATAAAATTAAAGCAACAATTATTTACACAACACACATCTGCATGCATTCTGCCACCTCCGCCTGTTCGCCCTTTCACCAATGCTGCACAAACCGTGCGCAAATATGCTAATTGAATCATAAAGTTAATATTTGAAATTAATTATTTAACGACTTAATTGCACTTTTCAGGCGCCCCATAATTTATGCAAATAATGTCATTTGCAGATTTAAATGGCAAATACGACGCTGCAATTTATTGCATGCACTGAATGCAAAAGGAAGCTTAAGAGGAACACAACACAAATGCAAAGCTTTACTCTACATTTCAAGGCAAACTTGCACACAAATAAACTTAAATGCGACTGCGGCAGAAATCGGCACAAAATTAGCGCTCAATTGTGCATGGCCGCCACACCTTCTTTAAGCGACCCAGATATATGGCAAATTAAATCAATACGCATTTTGCCGCGCCCAATGCCAGCTGCCTTATGCACCTGTGAACGTATGCGTGTTTTGTGTGTGTGTGTGTGTGTACGCTCGCATGGCCATATTCATGCGAACAATTACAAACAAACCAGCAGCATGGGAACCAACTCGTCAAATAAGCAAAAGTCCAGCTTGTGTATTTTGACTTCATTTACATATCGCCGTCAGTAAAAACATTTACACACTCGTAGCGCCATTCGCATAGCGTACGGCAGCAACGCAGCATTTCACTGCAATTGGCATTGGGAGTCATTTCAAGGTCGGCCGTGGGCCACTTCAAACTGCCGATCGAAGTGGCAGTGGGCTGAATATGGTTGACTGTGTGCCTCGCAGCCGACAACTGCGTGCAGGAGCAATAAAAGTGAAGTAGGTGTGAAGGACAGGCCGGACGTTATGTAATTCTACTATAATTTAATAGTAAAATCAATGCCACTTCAGTTCACGCATTTAAACTGTGAGTGGTATTCGTTTTTATAAGAAAAAATTCTTTTTTTATATATTTTTTTATTTTATTTTATTTATTTAAAGAATGTTATACTTGGAATTTAAATGAAAACATTCATATGAACATTCATTTGAATTAAAATTGCAAAGTAATTTAATTATAAAGAGAGTAGATATGTTTGGATTTATAAACCTTTATTAAACTAAAAAATTGCTTATAGTGAGAGGCAGTCTGAAAATACCAAATTATAGTCAATCAGTACTCTTTACTTTAGTATGATAGTAAATCTCGAGTGAACGAGCTTTTTAAATTGTCTTTGGGTCATTAGAAAGCAGACGATATCTTTCTCGAATCATCGTTGTTTTTAAGGTATCATGGCACGTTAGAAAGGGGAATTCTTAATGATTTACAAAATTATTTCTTTTTCAGCAGATTGATAATAATCTTTTTGAAAATTTTTTTACAATATATTGAAGGTTTAAGGAACATAAGTGTTAACGAACACTTAATCTCCGGATTGGCTAATCTGAAACAAAAAAGATTCATAATTACTAAGTTTTCGGACACAGGAATTCACCAGAAAAATTAAAAAAAAACGCTAAAAATAAAAAAAAAAATAAAAAATGCTTTTTGAAGAAAGTGTAAAAAATTGACTGCGTTTTTCACCTTTTTTTTCCAGAAAAAGTACTTTAAATTAAAAATTTTCTTCAATATTATGTTCGATTCTTGTAAAAAATAAGTCAATAAAAAGAACTAAACAAATTTTTTAAAATCGATCTAGCCAATTCGGAGATTAAGTGTCCATAATAGAGGATGTGTTTTTTTTCTACGCGACTTCAGCTCCACCTCTATAAGAGACAATGTGCTAAATAAATAGTTTAAATAAAATGTTTTTTGTGTTCCTTAAACCTTCAATATATTGTGCAAAAAGTTTCAAAAAGATTGATAATAAAGGAGTTGAGAAATAAATAATTTTATAAATCATTAAAAATCCCCCTTTCTAACGTGCCGTGATACCTTAATTTAAATTATTGCCTGCGTCTTGTTAGTTAAAAATCCATGTTTAGGCTTCCTTTTTTTTAAATAATATCATAAACAGAGTATAATCTTTACATCGATACCAGGTTTGATGTTGTGAAACATTGGGTCGGGTCTTCGAATCCAAGCTGCTTGCTAGACTCGAATGTTTAATTTAAAAATATATTTCGAACCCATTTCTGACTTTTCAACTTTTCATGCTGCTTTTTACGTAATCAACTGGAATTTAAAGACTGAGAATTCATATTTTCAAGTAAATTAAAGTATATTCAATCAACAAATCAAACTTAAGCATTCTGTAAATACGCAAAATTTCTACCCATCGTCAATACAGGGTACCCGGGTATCTTAAAACAAACTTGGCGCAATTCGCCAAACACAACAAACACTGCTTTGTTTACAAAGCGATCACAAAGCTCTCGACAGATGGCAGATGATAGATGTATCAAACAAAAAAAAAAGACTTTGACAATATCTCAAGCGCATCGCCGTATAAGAATTGGAATGTTAATATTTAATTGAAGTTGAAGCTGTTAGCTAAAGTTGGCCAGGTCACACGCTAAGAAAACCATCATCACGAGAATGGAATTTAACTGCAACTCCTGAGGGAGCAAAAGTCGCGGGCAAACAAAAATTCGACGTTTCTATTCGAATTAGCCGCTGTCAGCAGGGTTGGATTCAGAAAAATATTTTGGGGGGAGTCTTAAAAAGTAATTCTTTATTATTCATAAATGTTTATGTATATGCCTTTTCATTTGTATGTAGTTTTAAAGTTGACTCTAATATTTCGGAGGAGAGGTTTCAACCCCCAAAACCACCTCCTAAATCCGGCACTGGCTGTCAGCATGGGTAATGTATTAGGAGAAAATAAATTTAATTAAAGTGTAGTTATCTTTCACTTTCAACGTAAATCTTTCTACTGTGGTCACAGTACACATAATGGAAATTTCAGTGCATATTCTTTTCACCCTTTCGCTATTTTGTTGCCATATGGCAACACGCTATCAAGCGTCTGAACCTTCTGTGGTTTCAAGAATACATTTTTTTTTGGTACTTAGAATAGTTTGAAGTTTTAGGAAAAATACGAAATTAATAAAATGAATATTAAAGTTTAAAGAAGAGAATTATACACGTTTTTTTAATGGTATATCTTGACATAGTAAAGGAAGAAGCAGCAGAAAAAATTAGAGAACTTTTTTCTTTGACGTTTTCTTTCAATTTAGATACTTTTTTTTTAATTTTGGCTGAAGTAAATGAAGAAATATTCAAATTTTCGTTATGCGTAAAAAGTTTTATTTTTAAGTAATTATTACAGCCACAACGATGTGGTTGCTCTCATAGAAAAACACTCTAAAATACAGGGTCCGAGTATAAAAATGAAAAAATTTCTGGAATGGAATGTTGCTAACATAACCACATTGACGCCTAAAACGTAAAATTTAAAATTTTAACTTTCCCCAGTAAAAACCTGTAGCGAAAGGGTTTAAACTCTTTTCAATTAATTTCAAGTCCAAACAAAATTGTCCCAGTATTCCTCAAGAAACCGTTTTTTAACTAGGGAAAACAGTTCCTGGCCCCCAGTGGGGGGGCCATTGATCGCTTTATTGATTTTGTATGTTTTTATTATTTAAAATACTGATACTCAAATAAATTAGAATTTTTGTACTTCATTAGAATTGCAGCTTCCGTCTTTTTTTTAATAACTTTCGAACTAATAAAGTTAGAGTAATGGAATTTTGACATGTGATCAGGGAGATTTTTGGTTTTAACATAGTTACTTTTCAAGAAAATTCCATGTAACTTTTCAAGGATATAAAGGATTAAAATTTTCAAAGTACCTTTTTCATATCCTTTTTTTACAAATAGATAAGAAATTAATTTTATTTAAATTCTTGAGTCTTTCCTCTTTCATTTGATATACCACATCGCCATATTCTAAAGAGGTTAAGTATTTTGTTTATTTTTTGTTATTTTGTATCCCCTTCAAAATTTTTAAGTCCTTGTAAAAGGACAAAGGATGTAGAAATGGAAAACTGAGTACGCAGTATTATTATATTTGGTCTCTAGTTTCACGCTCTTATGGATTTTTCTCAGTGTGAAAAATGCTGTCGCACGGTGTTATGAATAGAATGAAACCAATTGAAATGCATCTGTAAATCTTAAAAATTTTTTTTGTGTTCCATGATGTCCACTGCGATTGTAGCTGTCACCATAAATGCACAAAATACATTCAATTAGCACCAACGTGTCGTTTCGACGCCCACTGCGATAATTCAACCGGATTAGTTAAGTTGCCCTGAATAGCACTTTTTGTTGGCACATTTTGTTGATATTGCTCATGTGTCCACAATCAATTTAGCTCTATTCGACGGCTCACATTCCAACAACATTATTGTCAATTATACAATCACAAATGCAGCCAGCCACTGGCTGCTAAATCGATTGTAATGTTACCTTGTTATCAGTGGTTAGCCTGTGTGGGTGTGGGCGCTGTCTCTAATGCGCACGTAATGATTACCGGCCGAGCAGCACTGGACGGCTAATTAGAAGTTAGTTTCGGTACAGCGACAGCCTGCAGCGACACTGAATTCCGGTAGACTGCCCGCAAGTGCAGAAATAATTAGTTATACTAGGCGGCTGCCATACAGAAGGACAAGCACTTGTACGCACATACTTAGTGACACATGTACATATGTACAAGGTGCAACCCAAAGTAAACAGGACTTTTATAAAATAAAGAAAACGGATGATTATTTTTGTATAATTCTTTTTATTTATTCAAAATACTCTCCTTCTGCTTCGATACAACGTTTTGCACGGTCCAAAAGCATTTGGAATGAGTGTTTTAGGTCATCGGCCGGCATCGCCTTCAGAATGTTGGTACAAGCCTTTTGGATGTCCTCAACGTCCTTATAACGGTTTCCTTTCATCGGCAAATGCAACTGACCGAATAAGTAGAAGTCACAGGGAGCCATATCAGGCGAATACGGTGAATGATTGATGGTAAAAATGCGATTTTTTGTCAAATAATCGGTCGTAACTAGGGCTCTGTGAGCCGGTGCATTATCATGCAATAAACGCCAACTTCCTTCCTCGCGATATTCTGGCCGAATACGACGAATGCGATGCACCAAACGCTTCAAAACTTCAACATAAAACAAAGCGTTAATTGTTTTTCCCGGTGGAACAAACTCTCGATGAATTATTCCCTTTGAATCGTAGAAACAAATGAGATGAGTTTTGATTTTTGACTTCTCACGGCGGGTTTTTTTCGGATTTGGCTCATCTGGGTGCTTCCATTCGGCACTTTGACGCTTTGTTTCGGGATCATATTGAAAGCACCACGTTTCGTCACCGGTTACGATGTTGAACAAGAAATTTGGATCACGTCTGGCTTCCCGAACGATGTCTTTTGCGTGCTCAATTCTCTGCGCTTTTTGGTCGTCGGTTAAAGTGTGCGGAATGAAGCGAGAACACACTTTACGGAGACCCAAATGTTCGGTTAAAATGCGATCAATTGATGTTTTGGAGATGTTCAATTCCATTTCCATCAATTCCAATGATGATTTTGGCTGCATTTTGATAAAATCACGCACAGTTTTGATGGCATCGTCAGTAATCACAAATTTCGACTGGCCGACGTGTTCGTCGTCATTCAAGTCTTCACGACCATTCTTGAATCGATTCAACCACTCATTAACACGGCCACGGGATAAACAATCATCACCATAAACTTGCTTTAACAATTTAAACGTTTCGGTAAAAGTTTTACCAAGTTTAAAACAGAACTTAATATTAGCTCTTTGTTCGATCGACATTCTCGTACCAAAGTTAAAAACATACTGTCACATTGAGCGGGATATTTCGGCGTCTACTAGACCAAATGTCATGCAATTTAGACAGTATGTGAATGAAAGATGTACCTTTCCAACGCATGTCCTCACACATAGATGGCGCCACCAGAAACGTCCCTATTGCAAAAGTCCTGTTTACTTTGGGACGCACCTTGTATGTCTGCTACGAAATGTCGGTGTTTACTTTCGTTCTAGCAGAACTAGCAGACGAGACACACCACATGCAGCGCTCAGACACCAGTCGAAATACGGCTTGAGACATGGCGACGTCTATCACCGTATGTCACGCTGCTATACCACATTCACACATACTTACTATAGACTTGTGCGACGGAGAAGACTGCGTCTTGTCTTGAAATCGCTGTTGGCGAAAAGTGTCTGCATGCACATTTCGTGTGGGTGTTGCGACTCGTTGTGCGCGTGTGGCAATGTGTTGCAAGTGACTGCCAGCGTATCGGTGGGCGAAAGTCACATGTGGTACTGTGCTAATAATTTGAGGTAAATTGACCTTTTAGCTTAAGCGGCATTAGTTTCAGCGACACTCCACACTCAATTGACAGAAAAAGTTGCTGAATTTAATTTTGCAGCTGCCAAAGTTGTTGCTATTGCTATCAACATATGTATGTATGAGTGAATGAGTGAATGTGTGTGTGTGTGTATGAATTGGAGCGAGGAATTTTGAGGTTATTTGCAGGCATTTTGCATATGTATTTATAGCAAACTATACGGGGCGTATACGTAACTGCATTCTGAATTCAATGCCAGTTAATGGAATTCTACTAAATTATGCTTTGCAGCATTACTGATCCAGGAATTTCTTTAAAATTCTTTTTGCTGAATATTTTTATGAAATAATATTATGGCGCATGGAAAATGAAACAAATTCAAATTCATTTGAATAATTTAATATGCGTTAAAGTTCTTTTAAATTAAATAATTTTTGGGATTTTAAGCCAGCAATGCTTCTACTTATTTTTCGAAAATTTTGTTTTGACTGTCTAAGTCGGTTTGGTGTGTTGTTTGCTTTATATTTAAATGAACGAATGCGTCATGCATTAATATTGTTCTTTTTTCAGCGACTCTAATGTTTTCAAATATCTGTTTATGGTTTTTTCTTCATTTATAAATTTCAACTAAATTGCTATTTTAAATACGAAACCAGCCACTCTACTCTATTATTATACAAAGTGTTGAACAAGTATAAATCTAAATACGATGACCAACAGAATCATGAATCATGAATCGTAAACAATTTTGGTAATTTGCAATTTTTTTTGACACCTTTTATTTTATCAAATAGAGATTTTTATGCCTAGTATCTTATGCTCTTATTTTGTACATAGAGTTAATATCTCAAAACTTAAATTTAAAAGTAGCTAATATTTCGCACAATGACAAGAATAGTTAGGATGTAAAACTTGCAATTGAAAACAGAATTTTAGAAAATATTGTAATTTGATTTTGAAACACCAGAAAAACGCAAATATTACCGTTTTAAGTCATAAAAATTGCCAAAAATTTGGATATTTATTATATAAATTATAACATTATATTCAACATAATGAATCATGATGAATAATGACGAAGATGATGTAAATTTATTTATTTTGGTATATGTTCATAAATAGAAAAAACGGTCTAAATATCCGCTGTAGGCTTTCTAGGTAGTGGAGTTTTTGGATCTTTCTTGTGTTAACTGGTCAGACTTTATTCGAACTGTCACTGCTTTTATAAATAGTTATTGAAAACTATTCGATTATGTTCGTATATTGACTGATAATGAGGAATTATTCATGAGTTTATTACATTTTTACATTATTTAATCAACTAATTAAGGTGCTTCTATAGACTAATAAATAAACAAATAAATAAATAATTAAATAAATAAATAAGTGAATAAATAAATTAATTAAGGAATTAATTAATTAAATAAATAAATAAATAATTAAATAAATAATTAAATAAATTCTTTAATTAATTAATATATAATTATTTTATGTTTGTCGAACGGTGCAAAATATTTTTTGTTTTATAGAGAGAAGTATTTAAATTTTTGTATCCTAAAATAAAAAAGTTAGAATGACAAAATTCGAAATTGAAGTAGTGTACATTTTAGTCCTTAAGATATATTAAAAAAAAAATATGGACAATTTTCATGAATATTTAAGCATGAAGTCTATACAAACATTTTTTTTACTCTAGGGAATTTTCTCTTTCATTTGATATCCATGTTGATTACATTACACACAGTTTTAAATTTTTTTCTTTAGTGTCCTTGAAATTTCTCTGCTATTGGAGGTTATTCACTGGCTGTGCGTTGACTGAGCATGACTCAGTACAACAATTTGAAGGTGTAAACTTTGACAAATTCATGAAAAGGCGAAATAATTTCATTTTTAGCAGATTTCAGCATTCATTCGACATCGATACAGAAATTTTTGATATGATATTTTCATTCTAATATATAGTTATATAATATATATTCTCTATTAGGTTAGGTTTCCGTCCTGTTGAAACTTTGCACATTCTAACGACAAACAAATATCGTAATCAATTCCTTTGTGTATCCAAAAGTTATTTGATTTTTTCTCACAGTCTTACATATATTTGTACCTATGTGTTTGTGTATTATAAAACCTTAGTCAAATCAAATCTGAGTGCAGTAAAAATAAAATCGACTCAGCTTAGTTTCAGATGCAAAGTTTTAAGGCACTGCCAAGCTTACAACTGCTATTTTATTGCACTTGCATTGCTTTCTGCTCATAAAAAATAACTGCTTTTATTATTTGCTGTTGAACCACAATGACCACTGAATTAATTTTAATGCAAACACGTGAAAGATTAAAAAAATATTCTACCTGAAGCGAAAAAAAATTAACTGACGTTATCGAGAGGAGGCACTAAACTTTGTGATACGAGTATGAAAAAAAATGTATTTCAAAACTGTGCCATAACGCGTCGCGTACTTAGCAGACGCAGACACAACGAACCAGCTTCAGCCGATTTTATTCGGACACCAACTGGCAATTGCAGCTAAGCCGTTTTTGCAGTGTTGCCATTTGATCGGCGTGCTTCATGCAAGGCAAAATGAACACAAAATTTCGAAGCGGAAAAATGCAGCCACAAAAAGTGAATGTCAAAAATTGCTATGCGCTCTTTCATATTTTCGCTTGGGTGCATGTTTTTTTTGGGGGGCTTTGAGCGCGCGCGTACAATTTCGTCTGACCCATTTGGCAGCGGCTCAAAACTGCGGAAAAAATAATAGTTGTAACGGCAAAAGGTAGAACATGAATGGCGTATTACAAAATATGAGAGGCGCCAATGCTGCGGACAATGCCAGTTCTGAGCAACTTTACGACAACACACCAAAAGTTTCATTTGCCATTTCAAATAAAAAAAGGATTATCGATGGCACAAATGCGCCGCTCGAAATGCTTTGCTTGGCATATTTTTGTTTTTCTCTTTCTGGCATACATTTATAAAGCATCATAAATCCGTATTTTGGCGATGCTTTACGCGAGCAGCGTTGCATGCGGATTTGATTCGAGCAGAGTTCGCTGGACGCGTGTCATGTTGCAGGCAACTAAACTGTCGGACGCAACAGCTATCGTCTGCACGCAGCTGCACAGCTGTCAGCGGTGTGAATTTATTGCGAGCACATAAATAAATACACCTCACCGGTAGCGAGTGCGGAGTGCGCGAAAAGATGCTGGCACCTGGCAACGGGCATTTGGACAGACACGCGCGGTGAGATCACAATGCTCAAAGACTGTTTTCAATGTTTGTTGTCTTTGTTGTTATTAGTTTCATATGCATGAAATAGGCAGCGATAGCGTATCGCTGCCGTTGAAACGGATTTTCAAAAAAGTGCTTTAGATATCTGTTCATCAATTAAAGATATAATATGTTATTATATAAATATTATTTACAATACAAGTTTTTATGTCAATTGAGTTGCACAACTTTTTGCCAAATTACTTCAAATAAATTACAGAATAACAAAAATATTGGGTTTCCTACTAAAACTGTGATTGTAAAATGGGATTGTCAAAAAGTCCTTTTAGTGTTTGGCCATCAATTAAAAACAAATGTGTTTGTTTCAATTTAATTTAACAAATTTTTGTAAGTTTTTAGACAAAACCATAATTTTTTTATCAGAGAAACTGTAAGATTTTTGAATCAAAAAATATGTCAAGAGTTTCGCCGTAGAATTTTTTGAGGAGAAATGTTTACCTTTAACTGTCGGTGCCATATGAAGGATACATCAAAATTTCCTAGATAACACAACTCGACACGAAAATTGCACGTAAACATTAAAGTGTTTTCTAGACTAACTTTGGACCGCTGAACACGAAGCTGAAAATAAAAAAAATTGTGTAAGAAGCATTTTACAAACATTTTCGAAAAAACAGTTTTCCCCTGTTGTTTCAGTTATGAGCACATATCTCATAAATGAATCATCCGACGATCATAGGTCCGTCGTTCAGCAGTTAATACCTTGGCCTTTCCAGCGATATATGGATTGTCTAAATCAGATGAGATTCGGGGAAGTTAATGACGGTGAAAGTTAAAATTTATTAATTTTTCGATCATTTTCAAAAATTAGAAATTTTCGAATGATTTTTTTAAAGATCAAATAAATTATATTTTCTGGTTTAAAACCTAAGATGAAAGATATATTATTTGTGTAAATGTTAAACCTTTGTCGAGACCCATCCCAATGTTGATATAGGCATGAAACTAGAGATCATTCATGGTGGCCTGGCATAGTCAGTTTTTAATTTTCTGACCCAATGTCCTTTGAAAAGGACTTTACAATTTCAAGGACATAAGCATTTCAAAATTTGTTTAATCTTTACGGTTGTGCAATGATTTTACGGTAGTTCTAAAAATCATTTCACATTGCCATTTATTTTAAATTGATTGTAAAACCGTAAAATTGATATAGACGAATGCTCAGTAAAGGAAGCACGGAAGCACTTTAAAAGTTATTTTTAACAGCTCAAAAATATGATTGTGATGACGTTGCTGTCGCTTTCATTATAGTCACGCAATTGACTACACGGCAACGATTGAAGTCGAGGCCATCTTAAAGTTGTGTAGCCGTGTCGCTGCCGTCTTGAATGTGTTCGGGCCATATGTGTGACCAGGTTGTTGCTGCTTGTAGTTATTATTAATGTTGTCGTTGTTGTGGATACTGCTGGCGTAAACAAAATTACAGTTCGAAAATAAAATTTAATCTGTTGTGGTGGGCGTTGAAAAAGCGCCAAGTACTTAGAGCAAATTTTGAATTTGAATATTTCCGGCTTATACTGTAATATAAAATACTTGCATTATGTATAATAAATAATGAGCTGTTCAACGTGCAAGTCAAAGGAATTACCAGATCCGCTAAGGTTTAATAAAACTATTGCACTTCAAAGTAAAGTCAAGCATCAATATGAAACGAATTTTTAAATCATAATAAAATCATCATTAAAGAACAAAAATGTTCCTACAAACAACTGTGCCGTGTGGGTGTACCGTGTGGGTGTAATTTACAGTTACTTTGTTTCTCCCTTGTTTGGTGCTGTTTTTGTTTCGGCTCGTTAAAAAGATTGGTTTGAATTTCAAATGAAATGTAAACAAGTCCAAAATGTTTTCTTCCTTTTGCATGTTGTTCTACCCACACATACATACATGCGCAGTTGCCTGTCAGACAAACTCAGACTTAAATTAAAAAAAATACGCTTTGCAGAGAGGTGTTTCTGGGCCGTGGCATACGGAGCGTATGAGTAACGCGCCGCGCTATTCTATTAACTATGTACGTGCGTGTTGTTGGGCGTTGCTGTGGCAGTTATCTTGTTGCTTTCTCGCTATCAATTTGTGCTGTAATGACGAGTGTGTTGCTAACAAATAGAATAAAGTTGGATAGTAATACAAGGCCACACCTTTTTGCTGGCATTTAAAATGGTGAACTTTATTTTAATGCCTAAACGTGCAGGCATTTTTCTTGGAAGGGTGGTTGCTGCTACAGTCCTTTGACATGAAAAACGATTTTTTATTTCAAGGCGACGAAATTCTTCATATTGTAAGATTTATTGAAAATTGCATGAGCCATTAAGTGAAGTTATAACGTTGGAGTTGCAATGAGTTCAAAGTGAAAAAAGCATAAGGAAATTAAACAATTGTTCTTCAACTACTCGGAAGTTGTTTTTAGAAAGTTGAAATCTTGAATATACTCTCACTAGCTTCTGTTTCAAAACGTTTCTTCCGAAGAAACTTGTATCTAACACTCTCAAAGTTGTTGCAATGCAGTTCGAACATCGTGAAATACCCTTAAAACCAGATTTAGTGGTACTTTAAAATTTGTTTTATGTTTTTTTAATTTGCTGTATAAAACTGTGCAAAACTCTTTTTAAAACTGGCAGCTTCTACATGTACAGACATGGCGTTTATCATTCAAAACTTGTCAAGTGCACGTGCACTTGAACGCACTTCAAAATTTGTACTCAAAGGCGGCAAGGAAGCGTTTTTCACCTGCGCTCGTTTTCGACGGCTTTCGCAAGCGATGCAAACGATTTTCGGTTTTGTTTGATTTGCAAAACCTCATTGCTGTACCTAAGAGTGTAACAACAACAAAAACAACAGAATCCATGCTTGCCGTCTCTGTCTCGCCTCCACAACGATCACAGTGGCCAACTGAAGAGCCTGAAGTGTGCTCTTGGCCGAGAGGCCGCTTTTTCGTAATGGATCCAACTAAGCAGAAGTGGGCCAAACTTTTGCGCTTCAAACAATTTTCGAGCATGAGACATACATACATACGCATAAATTGTGTGATTTTTTGTTGTTTAGCCAAAGCACAGCACATGGCAAAGCTGTGTTTTTTTTTTAGCAGCGACTACAAGTTAATTACATTAACAATGCTTCAGTTTTTGGTTTGAAATTTTAGAGCATCAAAAGAATTTGTGAAATTCGCATTCAACAAAGCAAACAATTTATTCAAAAAACCAACCAAAAATGTTTAAAAAAAACAAATATTTTAATTTTAACCATGTTAGGGTAAATACGATTTTGTTTACAAAAAATTTGCAATTTTCATGAAGCAAGATATACAACGCAGGCAATTTGCAATGTTTCGTAGATTTTATTATGCAAAATTTATGCTTAACCCAATTTTTTACCATCGTTGCTGATAAATAAAT
Organism: Melieria crassipennis; assembly: GCA_963668005.1. Taxonomy (NCBI): domain Eukaryota; kingdom Metazoa; phylum Arthropoda; class Insecta; order Diptera; family Ulidiidae; genus Melieria; species Melieria crassipennis. Next base: position 111,463,609 of record OY764962.1, on the reverse strand, counting down.
ATTTCATTTTAAGACAAATATTTATATGGCATTTATGGCTTTCGGATTAGATTCAGACAGTTCTTATATTCATGGCTTAAGTGCTGTAAACGTGAACTGACAAGGAACAGCTTTTAGAGGGGAAGGACACTGTTGTTAGCTTGGTACAATTTTTGTAACATGAAATGATTTTTGTGGAAAGTAAATGGCCAATACTGGTTACAAGATGTGTTAAGCAGGCATAGCAATTATGAATAATAAATTAAATTTTAATCCCTTTTGAAAACAAAGATTTGTAAAAAAAAACAAACGAAAAGTCTCCATAGCAAAATTTTCTCATTTTGGGCTTAACTTTCCAATTTATTTTATGTATTTTTGAATATGAGCGTTTCAGTAGTTGTAAAATAGGCACAAAAAGTTTGCCTTTTTGTGAAGTGGAAAATTTAAATTCATTAGAAGTCAACGGTTGTTGAAATGGCTGACAAAAGTCAATAGTGGTTACATAAAGAACTATGCGTACAAAAGATGTCTGCAGTGTAAGTCGCACTTTCAGTCAAAGGCCAAATGAGACCAATGCGCCTTCAGTCGGAGCCCAAGAAGGCCCATACGTCTGATTAGGAACCTTTCATGTTCAATAGCAGGAAACTTGTTATAGTATTTCCGCAGCAAATCAGTTCAACCGCTTGATGAAGTAAACTAGACTCCGAAACTTGAACTTCTGCTTCGGTTCTTGAGGAACATTGACCTCAGAATGTGAAGCTACCACTTCTGAACACACAGCAATGGCAAGAAAACCGCCATTTGGAGCATGAACCCAATTGCAGAGTGTCTAATGATGACCCTCCTATAAGCTAAATTTTGATTCAGAGCGCCAAACGAATCAGGGTTTCTTCTTTGATAGACTGGGCTACTATTAACCGGCAGAGCGGCAGTCGGCAAACGATGGGTTAAGCAACAACGAAAAACGTTGGCAAAGCTGAATGTGCAGATGTTCTGAAAAATTCATAGCATATTTCGGAAATTTTTTTTTCATTTTCCAATTTTGTGTTTATGCGCCAAATGCCAGCGAAGCTGCGGCAATTTCATATGCACGAATTTTCGCTTTTGCACGCTTCCCGCCGCGGCACTGCCGACCGTGCAGAGAATGTAATCGACGAATCGAGTTGTGGGCAATGCGGGCCGCGTACGCTGAATGCCTGATTAGTGCGTCAAATCCACGCGTTAAGTGCTCAAAAGTGACTATTGAGCATTTGTGCAAATGTTCAGTTTGTTTCGATAAACGTTTTATTACCATTTTGACTGCGCTCAAAGCACAAATATTTGCAGATAAATATGCATGCCAACGCAACGTAATTTCCCATGACATTATTCTGCATTAAAATTTCGCCTTTGACTGCACAGTTTTTGCGCAAATTTCCAATTCCATAACGCAAAGTTCAAAATTCAAATTTCAGCGAAACAGAATCCATCGTTGGTCAGTCACTGCATTTAAGCCAATTACTGCTATTGACCATTCGCTCAATTGGCATTCGAAATTGCCGCTATCGCATTGCGCAATTGTGAATGTGTATTTAAATTCATCGTTTGCAAACGCACCGACTTTAATCAATAATTTGGATTGCCTCTTTTTGAGATTGAGCGAATTTTCATAATTAGTCCAATGAAATTGATTCGACTTGAAAAAAAAAAATTGACTAGATTATCTCAAATTCTGCTTAACCCATTAACCGGAAATTTGAACAAAAATTTTTAATGTTCCGATTTTAAAAATGAACAGAAATATGAAAAATCGAACATCAGGTTCCTAATTGCTGCCATTTTTGTTAATTTTATTTTAATATTTTACATCTCTGCGGCCGGTAATAATCACACTTCACGCCGGTAATAATCACACTTCATTCCAATTAATAAAACAATATGAACAATGAGGAGACAATTTTAAATCAGTGAATTTTGGATTTTTATTATTTTTTGTTTTGTTAATTTTTTAAAATTTTAAGTATATTTAAGGACACTGAAGAACATAAATAAAAGAGGCTGCAGGCAGTTTTTTCATTGTCTCCAAGTACTCGAAGAAGGAAATTTCCATTTAAACTACTAGCTATCAAAAATTTGAATTGAGCTGAGATAGACATTCTGTATAGTAGACCTTGGTTGGTGAATATTTAATAAAACCCAGAGACCTAAAATAATTATTATCCATATTTTTGGGAATAAAAAAATTGCCATAATTTAAGAAATTTCTATAATTATTGCTTTATAATAATTATTCCCAATAAGACATTTTTTACGTCGCCTATAACTATTATCATGTAATTAATATTTTTGTGTTGCATAATAACTGATATAAGTTACAACTATATTTTTCGTTGTCGATAATTATTATTTTGGAAGTTTTGTTTTTTACATTGCTTCATAACTTTTATTTATGACTTTTTTAATTTACGTTACCGATAACTATTATTTTGAGACATTTTTTTTTACGTTGCATCATAACTTTTATTTATGATTTTCTTTATTTACGTTCCCGACTTACTATTATTTTGAAAAAAAAATTTTAGGTTGAATTACCACATTTTGGATATAAATTGATTTTTCTAATTTCCACCAACAACTAAACAATTAAAAATCAATTCACACTCAATATGTGGTAAGCCAACGTAAAAAAAGTCTTTCATAAAAGTTATGAAGCAACGTGCAAAAAATTTTCTTTAAAATAATAGTTATCGACAACGGAAATAAAAAAATCATAAATAAAAGTTATGAAGTAACGTAAAACAAATGTTCTCAAAATAATAGTTATCGGTAACGAAAATTAAAAAGTCATAAACAAAAGTTATGGAGCAACGTAAACAAAAAAAATCTCAAAATAATCATTATCGAGAACGAAAAAAAAATGTGTTTCTCATACCAGTTTTTACGCAACGTATAAATTAATTGTTGCAAATAATAATTATAATCAACAAATACAATTTATGTTGTATAATAATAGTTACATTCCAATTATTTTCTTAAAAAACTTATAATAGTTAAGTCCATGATAAAAACGTATGGCAATTATAATTGGGAGATATAGCATTTTAAATCCCAATAAAAAGCAAAGTTGAAGAGCTTTTGACTAAGAGCGACAAAAAACATTTGTGTTAAAAATAATTATTTGGCTGTTTGGACATTTTAATTGCAACATTTTTACCCACCCATACCTATAATTAAATGATTTAATTTAAATCACTATTTAAAAAAACATAGTTTATACCAAAAAAAAAATTGTTTTTATATTATTATTTTTATTTCTCTTTTTCTATTTCTATCTACCTATTTAAAAAAACATAGTTTTTACCAAAAAAAAATGTTTTTATTATTTTTTTAAATCTTTAAAAGTGAAAACCTTTTTGTTCATGCAAAGTAATGTTGAATAATTATAGGATATGGTGAGGGAGGGTTCTGACAAAGCTCGCCCCCTTGAATTGAAAGTAGAAGTTGCACAATGAATTAATGGCTTCATCTATTTATTTATTTCTAATATGAGTAAAAAATAACATATTCGAAAAGCGCGAGCTTTTCTATAACATTTAGCTTTGCCTAAATGAAATAATATCTACAAGTATGTGTGTGTGTTTGTATATTGAAATTGATCATTGAATTTGACAAGTGCGCAGACAGTGGCGATGTGAATCAATCATTGTGTATCTACTGTTGTGTGTGTATAGTACATTGCAACAACTTGTATTTGCATGTCTTCTCTGTTAAACTGCTTTTACGCTGCATTGGGTTTAAAGGTGCAACCTTGAACTTGTATAAATCCAAACAGCCACTGAACAGCGAACTGAATGTCGCACAAAATCAAATTATATTTTTCGTGCGCGTGCTGTGGTCCTGTGCGGGCTTTCATGTAGATTAGCTACAATGACCTTTAGAAAGTGATGCCAAGACCAGACACGAAGCAAAAAAGTGTGTAAAATTTGACCTTTTGTTGCTTAGTTATGATGTGTCTAGACGTGTGTTGCTGTTTTGTGGGCAGCTTCTGAAGAAGAAGAAGACAGCTTTTGGTTATTGAAAATACAATGGTGGTATTCACGATATGTAACAATTGCTCGATCAGAAAAAGAAGAGCAGTATAGAAGCGAGAAAGTTGAGATACTAGGGAACCGTTTCAATGACGTTTGAACTAAGTACAGTGGTGTCTGGATATAGTGAACTAATTATTGCAAGGCCTGTTCACAATATTGAGGTTGTTCACTATATCGAGGTTAACATTTTTGTTCAAAAACTCGTTTTATTTGCTCAAAAAACACTTTTTGTTTGTTGGTTGAAAATTTTTTTTTATATTTAGAGGCTCGATGTCAAAATTTGGGTGTTCACTATATCGAGGTGTTCACTATATAGGGGGTTCACTATACCGAGACACGACTGTATATCTATATCTGTATGTTATATGTTTATTATCAAAGCATATCAGAGATGCATTTTCGATTTAGGGTTAAAGTACATTCAAAATTTTCTCAGAGGTTTTAAGTAGTAAAGCAAAACTGCAGAATGTTAGCATCTCATAACAATAAGTTGTTGATGTTGTTGTTGTCCAGTGTGCCTATCGGTCATATTGGCAGAACATTTGCTAAACTGATACCCTTAACACTAGAATGCCCAAGGTGGTCATTTTGACTACATTGTCTTTTATTGTAAATCACTTTTGTTGCATCGCTTTCTAAAAAAATATCTTAAGTGACTTTTATGAATTTTTAAAGCTAAATGAAATAAATAATTTAAAAATATTGTAAAAAAATTGTTTACCCCAATATAGCAAAATTTACCTTAAATGCCCAAAAGTAGTCATTTTGACTACCTATATAAAATTTTCAGCAAATCTTACTGATAAATAGACGAATATGCATCTTCAATTTCGAAATATGAAAATTTCAAATAATAATAATAATAACATTTAAAAAAAAATAATATAATACCTAGTAGTTTTTCAATTCAAAATTCAGTCATAAAATTCATTCACAAATTCCAAATTTCATTCCATTTTATCCCATTTATGTGTAAACTACGCTATTTTATTTAAATGAATTTACTTTGTAAACCATAAAATAAAGAAAAACTTAATGCTTATTTTAGTTTAATCTCGTGTACATTTATTCATATTTGCTCCTTAACCGTTTCGCTATTTTGTTGCCATATGGCAACATGCTACTTTGTGGACGTCTGCATCCTCTATGGTTGCAAGAATATATTTTTTGTTGGTCTTTAGAATAATTTGAAGTTTTAGGAAAAATACGAAATTAATAAACTGAATATTCAAGTTTAAAAAAGAGAAGTATACACGTTTTTTAATGGTATATCTTGACATAGTAAAGGAAGAAGGAACAGAAAAAATTAAAGAACCTTTAATTTGACGTTTTCTTTTAATTTAGATATTTTTTTTTTAATTTTGGCTGAAGTAAATGAAAAAATATTCAAATTTTCGTTATGCGTAAAAAGTTGTATGTTTAAATAATTATTACAGCCACAACGATGTGGTTGCTCTCATAGAAAAACACTCTAAAATACAGTTTCCGAGTATAAAAATTAAAAAATTTTTTACGGAATGTTGCTAATTTAATCACACAGAAGCCTAACACGTAAAATTTAAAATTTTAACTTTCCCCAGTAAAAACCTGTAGCGAACGGGTTAAAAACCAATAAAATTAAAAAAAACCTCAGTAAACAATAATGTAGTCAAAATGACTACATGTGGGCATTTTAGGTATGTCAGATTGTCGGGCATTCTAGTGTTAAAACAAATATTAACGGCGGTATAAAATAGTTTTTCATGAAGAAAAAACCCCAATTTTATTCAACAAAAAAAAAAGCCTCGTTTAAACCCAACGATTGGTGGAGATAAAAACATTTTAATTATTTCAAACAATTTTAACAATACCAATATTATTTATTATTATTTTATTGAGTATCCATACGAATGTTGTTACAAACTTTGCTATATAATAAATAAAACAACAAAAGATACAGCAATCATAGTGTGAAAAAATATTTGAACATTTAATTCACTTTGCTGCAACACAGAAGTTGCTGCTCTGCACTGACACAAAACAACAGCAACAAGTAACAACCATAACGACAGCTTTCGAAAATGCCGCTACACAAATGACCAAAATGGAAGCCACTTGCGGTATTTATTTCCATTTCATGCTGGCAATAAAAATATTTACTTGAAATTGAAAACTAGCAACCGGAGCAAAAAGTGACCGTAAACAATATTAACAAGACTGCAAAAGAAATAACAACAATAAACAATAGTGGGAACAAGAGTAAGAACAGCATTGCACAGTACGACAATGTTGCCGGCAGTTAGAATATGCAAAATAAACTGCGCGAAAAGTGCAAAAGTTTTTGCGTTTTGGCTGAGGGGCAGCGAGAAGATGGGGACGGGGGCGGAAGCGGCAGCAGGGGCGTGCCGGCGCGGCGAACTTGGCGTCTTTTTAATCTGTGCTGCAACTTGGAAGCAACTTTCCACTTTCGCTTGCGTTACTTTTGGCTGTCCACCACAACAACAAATACAACAAACACAATGTCACAGTGTATCGCAAAAATAAAAAATATTAAAAAAAAACCTAGGGTTGTGTGTTGTGCACGAGGGAACCAATATGCAAATTGCTTGGGGTGCGATCTCCCCTTTTACTTTTCGACTGATTCGCGTGACTGTTAATTTTCATCCATCACTTGTTTAAATGCGACAAAGTTCTGGAAAATATTGCAACATTTCGGTGAAGGTGACTCAGTGCGGCACAAGTATTTTCGATTCTTCTAAGTGGTGCAGAAATTATTGTCGATGATCTGTGACAATGCACAGTGATTCGTTCCATAGACAAAATTCAAAAAATTTATGGTCTCAGAATTTACCGATTTTGATGTAATTTGAAAGAAAAAACTCCAACTAAGAAAACCCCAAAAAATTTGTGCAAAAAACCAATTAGTGTCTGCGCAAAAGCGGTTCAAAGTTGAAAATTTTTTCACAAAAAATTTAAACTCATATTTTCTGTTTTTTAGTCTATTGAGTTAAAAAATTTTAGAAATACATGGTTGGCACGAAGTTGCTTAAACTTTCAATATGGATTACGAAATGACGTGGCCATTTTCGTTTTTAATTTTTTCCCAAATTTGCGAAGCGTAGGCTTTTACTTCACTTTTAATTCAAAATATTTGTCTAAGTTAAAAATCTGAAAATTGGCAAAACTTAGAGGAAAATATCTAAAAAGTATGTGAAAGTATGTTGCTGGATTTTTTTTTATTTTAAGAAGCATTCTTTATTTGTCGGATAATGTAATTATATCCTCCGATATCTTCCGATCTCAGAAAATAATTCAATTTGAAAAGTGGTCCAAACACGTATTTTTCGACAAAATTTATTTTATTTATGCCTAAAAGTATGCAATTAGCACGAAAACTGATAAAATCTTCAAAAATGCAAAACATACATCTATTATTATCGTTTTTATTGCAAAACCAGAGGGTCCCGATACAATTTATGTTACTCTTTGGAATAATCAATGTTGATTTTACCGATTAAGTGTAAAATCTGAAAAATCTAGCCAACACATTTGGTGCTATAGCTTTCCAAAAATGACGAAATTTGCAAAATTAAGCCTCAGGCATTGCCAAACTACAACAGTTTAAGAAAAACAAAATGGAGATTTCAATTCAGTAGACCATGATTAATTACTATACCAAATTTTATGAAGAACGGACCACTCCTTCTAATTTTGTCCCGCGGTTGTATGGAGTCGAATCACTGTGCAATGGGACAATTCTGACAGTTTCGGATTGGTATTAGATGTTTTGTCCCAAATTTTAGTTTATCGATAACTATGTCAGATTGTTGTAATGGGACTAAGCACGTTCTGTTATTTAGGAACCTTAAATAAATGTTTTTGTTTTTAAAAATTGCATTGAAATAAAATAATTAACTATTTATAAATAAAATAAATTATTAAATAATTAAATAAATAATTATTTATAAATAAAATAAATAATTATTTATTTTATTTCGCACCCCAAGCAATTTGCAAATAATTATTTATTTTATTTTATTTTATTTTATTTTATTTTATTTTATTTTATTTTATTTTATTTTATTTTATTTTATTTTATTTTGTTTTATTTTATTTTATTTTATTTTATTTTATTTTATTTTATTTTATTTTATTTTATTTTATTTTATTTTATTTTATTTCATTTTAATTAGCCAAAGAATACAATACAAATTCTTATAGGCTAAGTTGAACACATTTTAATTGAACATTGTACAAGCGTAAGAATTAAGGAAAATAAAAGTGGAGCTACTTTTTCTTACTTATTTATTTTTTATTTATTTTTCTTTAATTTTTGAATTTTTTTTGAATTTTTTTTATTTTTCTGACGATGTCGTATGGACCTAAGAAGATTTGTAAGGTTGAAGATGACGTTTCCAAAAATGTGTATATTTTTAATAACCAAAGAAAGTTTGCTTCTCGATTCATGTACCAATTGGTCCTGATTGTTCTTCTTTTGTTAAAAAATTCTCAAACCTATTTGCCCGAATTTACAGATAAGTAATGCCTTATTCAGACAGCCAAATTCATTCACAATAGACCAGAACCAAAACGAAATTGAGAAAATGACAGCAGCGAAACACTTGTTTGCTTTTAAAATTCATTTAAAAATTGTTTGCATCAGTAGGGATGTTGAATAAATATGAACAAATGTTCAATAAATGTTTTTAAGGTATCATGGCACGTTAGAAAGGGGAATTTTTAATGATTTACATAATTATTTATTTTTCAGCTCTGTTATAATCAACCTCTTTGAAAATTTTTGCTCGACCGATTTAAAAAAAAATTTGTTTAGTTCTTTTTATTAACTTATTTTTTACAAGAATCCACCACAATTTTAAAGAAACATTTTTAATTTAAAGTACTTTTTCTGGGAAAATAGGTGAAAAATGCAGTCAATTTTTGACACTTTTTTTTCAAAAAGCTTCTATACTTTTATTTTTAGCGTTCAATATATTTTAACCTTCAATATATTTAAAAAAAAAAGATTTACAATAAAGGAGCTGAAAAAGAAATAATTTTTTAAATCATTAAAAATTCCCCTTTCTAACGTGCCATGATACCTTAAGAAAAACAATTTACTTCCGTCGAAACAAAAACATTTTCGATAACATTATCGATAACAGCTAAATTGAGGTTGAGGTAAGCTAAATTGAGTTGTGTGAACAGCAAATGCGATAAACTCAATAAAGAACTAAATTTGTCTCAATTTATTTGGCTGTCTGAACAGAACATAACAGGTGATAAGCAACTCAAGTGTTGCCCACATCAAAAACCAATTGGATTAAACTTAACGCAAATTATGATGAGCAAAAAAACAGGAGGGATATTCAAGTCGTTTAGGTGGGGGAAAACAAATTACGTTTTTGCCTTTATTGGCTTACAGCTGTTTTTCATGGCATACTAACTATCAGGCACGGTTTCAATTGCTAATCTTCAAGAGCGGCTTCTGGCGCTGTGAAGACATATTGAAATCATTATTAGTGCCTGAAATTACTACTCGCAGTAATAATGCGTAGGCACAGCGTTAATTAAGTTATTTACTAAAGTTCAAAGATTGTGCTAATGCCAGATTAAGCTCATTTCTCGGCTGCTGGACGTTATGGCTGCTTACGTTAATCAATTTTCAGCTATATTACATTTGCTTGCTTTTCATTGGCAGCACTAATAAGCAAATCTAATGGATGAATGTATAAATTAATATTTTACGCAATCATCCATATTCGCTATGATGAAGAGGCAAAAGGAATCAAGTACATAAAATACACACGTTCACATCGTTCATGAGTGGCTTAAGAAAAAGATAAGAGAGGAGAAAAATGGAGATGTGAAAGGGAAAACGTAAACGTAAAAGGTACAAGTAAAAGTAAAAAAAGTGCTAAAGGACACTGCAATGGTCGGATCCAGTTGCTGGCAGGTGTGCCGTCAAGGCGTTCAATTAGCTGCAAGCAGCTGAAGAGTGCGTCATAAAAATGAATGTTTCCGGGGTAGAGGAACATTATACAAGCCGATTAGGTGCTTAAGAACTAATATGGAATATTGAATTCATGAGAAATACTCGTCCAATTCAAATTTAGTTCAAGAACTTGTTTAGCTCAGTTCTGACAAGACTAAAAATAATTGGTTTCAAACCTCTAATTTGTATTCAATAGCGAGTTTGCTTTCAAAATTACGTGAATGAAATCTCAAACATCTGAACCGGGTCGGGTCGGGTCGGGTCGGGTCAGTTTTCGTCTAGTCTGCTCTCAAAATTATTTCGATATAAATATGTAAGCATTTCGTGCCTTAAAGTCAGAGCTCGCGTTTTGAAATATGCGAATTGGCCAACTTTTAGTTCAAAACTTACGTGAGGAAAAACGAATAACGACATTTACAATTGGCAACTCATGCGTAAACCGTTCCATGTCCGCCAATCGGAAGTGCGCCAAATTCAATTGACCAAAACGAATGGCCGTAAGTGCCGGGAACCCAATTCAATGGCAACAAATGTCGCCAAAAACGAAACAATAAACCTTTGCAGTGTTCAATGTAAAACATAAAAAGTTGAGAAACTTTTTACAAATTTTCAAAAATTGATTGCACACAGTAGCGGCTTAAAGGGGGGGCGGAGGGGCGGACCGCCCCGGGCCCCGGGCTGCGGGGGGCCCCCGAGAGAAGCTTGTATATAAAAATTTAAAGTTTTTCAAAACTGAAACTTGTTAAAAACTTTTTGCGCTCAATGGTTGTTGAAAGGCTGTTTGTCACTTTTATCAATTGAAAGAGATACACTATCGACAATTGACTTTGAAATTGCAATAACAAATTCAGTTCAATAAAAGCAAGAAAACATCCTTTCTAAATAAAAATTTTTTGCAATATTTAATTTTTAACTTAAAATTTTGTGCAAAGTATGCTAATAAAAAATTCGAAGTTAAAAATTAAATATCGCAATCTTAGAGTTTGCTTGTAAATGAGTGCGAATTACGCAATTACTTAACCTCATTAAACTTTGTAGACGTGAAACAAATTTACAGTTATTAATATTATTTTTATAATTATTAGTTGGATAACAACACAACGTCGTGGAAATCCGGTTTTCTTCTTTGATAGACCCTTTTACGAAAGCAATTCTATGCTCCTTCTAAGTAAGCTACTGCTACTGGGTTTTATAAAATATTTCTATACATTTCTGAACCACTCGACACGAAAAATGCACCTAAGAATAAAAGTGTTTTCTAGACTGGAACTTTGAAATAGAATACAATTTAGATGTATGAATCTACAGACTGAAATCCAAATCATGTATGTTTTCCCTACCTGACATATTTTGGTACTGAAACTTCAAAATTTAAAATTTAGTTAAAAGGATGTCTTTCATTTGATACCCATATTTCCATCATTTCACAACCGCATATATTTAAAAAAATATTTGAAATGTGTATGTCCTAAAAATTTTAAAGTTTTTTAAAAATATTTTGGGCCAGAAAATGAAAAACTGACTATGCCAGATTACTACAAATGATCTCTAGTTTCACGCCTATATCAAAATTTGGATGGGTCTCGGCAAAAAAAAAATTTCGCACAGTGTAATAAATGTAAAGTTAGTGTTTTTACTCACTGCATCATAACTTTGTCATTTTTCTTTCAATTCTATTGATGTTAGGCTTAATATTTGCTCAAAAAATATATAATAATAATATATCTTTCATCTTAGATTTTAAAACCAGCGGAGATAATTTTTTTTATCCATAAAAAAAAATCGAAAATTTATGATTTTTTGGTCGAAAAATGTACTTTGTTACAACTTTCCTTTGGTTACTTGTCAGTAACTTCCCCAAATCTCATCTGCTTTGAACAATCTATATATCACTAAAAAGGCTAAGTATTATCTTCTTCTTGAACGACGGACAGATCGTGTTAATCTTTCAGGAGATATGTGCTCATAACTGAAACAACAGGAAGAAAACTCGTTTTTCGAAGATTTTTTGAAAACGCTCTTAAAAAAAATTTTTATTTTCAGTTTCGTGTTCATCGGCCAAAGTTAGTCTATAAAACACTTTAACTATGCACGCGATTGGCCCATTTTTTGTCGAATAGTGTAATGATGCACTGATCGCAAAACAATCTAATCCTCCTGCTCGGGTTGCTTAAAATAATGGCCAGATCGTAGTAACGAAGCAAGATTTTCTGTTTTTTTTTAGTTTTAAGATGGCTTTTTGATATGACGAGTTTGCTCTCCCAAAAGTTTTCCTAAATTCACGAACGTTTTTATCAAATTTGGAAAGATTTAGTAAGATTATCCTTTTATCCATTTTTCATTTTTTCTCTGGGATTCTATTGCTTTCTATAAAATTTCAAGCACATATACAAATACAAATTTTCAAAAAAAAATTAAAAAGCATAACCGGAAATTCCAGTTATTAGTTTTGTACGCAAACTTATTCTGCACCGTTTGCAGGGGCCCCTCAGCCGTCGCCGCCCCGGGCCCCGAAGCACCTTAAGCCGCCACTGATTGCACAAGTTTCAAAGTATTATTGAATTTATTAGTGAAAACTCAACGGATGAATGAATGGCGACAAATTGTGGAGTAACGTAGATGAGCAAAAATTCGTTGCTATGTGCGCTGCATACACATGCGCCAATAATTTACTGGGTGCTGGTTGCGCTTTTAACGCTCGACAAAGTTTTGTCCTGGGTGCGACTTACCCTAAGCACACACACATACATACGTACCGTACGTATAATTTTATTGTACGAGCAATTGTGGAATTTAAAAAAGTTTTTGTAACTTTATTTTAGATATAATGGATAGTTTGTGTTTTTATTAGCCAAAGAAAAAGTGGCACTTTTGCTTGAAATGTTCACCTAAATAGTTATTGAGCTGATGGCTTTAGTTGGGCAACATGTGCCAGTCTTGTTGATTGATGAAATGTGTTAGTGTTCGTGCCTAAAGAATCTTTAATTGATATGCGACACGCATTTGTTGGCGGTGTTAGTTGACGTTATCAAAAGGCACCATGGGTTTATATTTATGTATAATGTAATTTATGTATTTCTATGCACATATAAAACATTTTCATTCGAATACTGAATACTGATTTATCCTCTGCAAAATTGCATTTTTGTTTCTCTTTTCCATTATTAAACAATAATTTAGTTGGTATTACTTCAAATTAAGATTAATAGCAATAAGGTTAGGCTTATGTTGACCCCTTAAATGGCGCACTCTCAAATATTGTTGGCGTTTCACCGACTGATTTATGAAAATTGATCGCTTTCTGCTAATTGTATGAAATTGTGCAAAAACAGCAAAAAACCAAAGGCCACAACACCTTATCAATTACGTGCATATTGTGTGCCCTAAAGAAAACAATTTACTAGACCCTTAAGCCGAAAACGCACATAATCCTTTCCAAGAAAAAAAATAGATAAAAATATAAGTACATAGAAAGAAGCGCACAGTTGCCACAGTTGGTTACTTTCACATAATAGGTTAATTTTTTTCTCGTTTGGTTACCTGGTTATTATATTTGTTGTTGTTTGATAAGTTTTTGCAAGATAAATTTAATGTGGAGAGCACGTTAAATTTTTAGGAAAAATATGGTTTGGTTTGTTTTTATTCTTTTGTTTCCCTCTTGGGTTACTGGACAAAGCAAGAATAAAAGTTGAAAGATGAAAGTAAGTGTTTTGAATTTGTTTTGTTTTTGAACTTGGTTACATTTGGTATTTTTTTTTTTAATAATTCTGGTTAACAAAATTCTGGCCAACTGGCATCTGCGATCCAAACCAAGCTCAACCCTGATAAACATGTCAATTAATGCGGCGGATCAGCAACGACTCACCACTCAATTCAATGTTCTCATGGCTGTACCTCAGTGATGGTAACTGTAGGGAAAATTCCCTACATGTAGGGAATTTTAGCGAAAATTGTGTGCGTAGGGAAAAAAACGACAGATTTTTTAAAATTCACTAAATATAGGGAATTTTCAAACAATCCTGGTTATGGAAAATTTTGGAGTCAAATTAGTCAAACTAAAAATTTCAACGATCAAATATTGTTTCCCAATTTGCCAAAGTTTCAAGTCAAGTTTCAAGTTTCATAAGTCATATGTTTTGGCACTACCACATTCTAATGCAGACTGAAAGAATATTTTCGAACAAAAAAGGTACAAATTAAGCCATGAAAATTTTACTTCAATTTGTATAATTCGCTCTTACTTACAATACGAAGATATCACCTGTGTAAATTTTCAATGTAAAGAACAACATTTTAAGAAAATGGCGTTCACTGAGTTGTATGACGATAAATAACTCTACTCGACACGAAAAATGCACCTAAAAACAAAAGTATTTTTTAGACTAATTTTGGGCCGCTGAAGACGAAAGTGAATAGGTATCGAAAAATTTTTCAAAGATCTTTGCAAAACCAGATCTGTGCTGATAACTAAAATTATAGTAAAATACTGGGTTTGCGAAGATTTTTGGAAAACCCTTCTTTGAAAAATGTTTTGATATTTACTTTCGTCTTCAGCGGCCCAAAAATAGTTTAGAAAATACTTCTGCTTTTAGGTGAACGTATTTAACCCATTTTTTGCAATTAAAGCATTTAAACAGTATTGAATTATTGGTCTTAGTGTAATTTTTTTACTGATTTTTTATCTCAGTGCAAAGCACAATTTTTCATGTTGTTATGTTTTCATGTTTCAAATGAATTAAAAAATGTTATTTATTCACAAGTGTTGTAATGGTATCTCTTTGTTTTGTTATGTTTTCATGTTTCAAATTAATTAAAAGAAGCTTTCGGGTGTTAATAAATGTTATGTTTTTTACTTTTTTGACTTTTATTCACAAAAAATTAAAAAATAAATACTTAAATATTACAAAATACTTAAAAAATAAGTGTAGGGAATTTCGTAGGTAAAAGTAGGGATTTTTTCAAGTCGCGTAGGGATTTTTCAAAAAAAAAGTTACCATCACTGCTGTTCCTTTTCTCACCTTTTCAGGTGAAGTCGATGTTCTTTTTTATGCGCTGCACTGAAATGGTTGGGTTTACATTATTATTATATTTATTCTTGTTCAATTTCCATCGCTATTCCTTCATCGCTTTTCACCATCCGTTTGAATGGTGTGTTGCAACCCATGTTGAAAAAAACAGTGTTGCATATATACATTTCAAACGGGTGGAATTTGTGGAAGCAACTATATCGAAATTTAATTGATGATTGATTTAATTGAAATTAATCTTTTAATTGACGCATATGTTAGGCTGGAGATAGGTTCATCCTTTAACCCATTTTGAGCCACTTTAACTCATTAAATTGAATTAATATAAATTCTTTTATTAAATTGCCTATTTTTTCGTTAAGCAGGAAAGAATATATAGAAGTTCTTTACAATAACAAAAAAGTTCCACTCATTTGCATTTCGTTTTTCTAGGTGTAGGGTATGAATAAGTCAATCAAATCCGACTAAAACCTTAACATGCTTCACTGTTCTTTTAGGTAGAAAAATGGGTTACAGGAACAATTTTTCTGATGGCCATCGCTGGTAGCGGACAAACAAAGAAAGGTCCATTAAAAAAGCATTAAAATAAAAGGGAGTGTTATTTGCACAAACTTGTTATGCGTTGCTAATTCACTCGGTAGCAATTTCGGCATTTTTAAATTTCCTTGGACTATCGACTTGAGTGAGCTGAGTAAGCTGACTCGCTAGAAAACGTGATACCAATTGCTGCTGATGTTGTAATTTTGGTTTGTTTGTGCTACTCTAAAACATTTAACCACATAATTACTGGTACTCAGTTTATTTTCAATATTGAACAACATAATTCATTTAGATGCTCATTCAATGTTGTAATTTTGCTTAATATAATTTTTTTTTAAACGTTCAACGATACAAAAATGTCTAAATATGTTACTCAAACATTCTTATTAGGCACTCAAATAAATTATGGGAAGTGTCTAGGAAGGCATGAACATCAATTATACCGGTGAACATAAATATTGTGGCAATGTTTTGCGTAATTGAGCGAATTTCTTCCACAATACTAATTTAAAAATGAAATTTTAGTTGAAAATATTTGCATTGTCAAATTTCGGTTTTTATGAAAATATTCTTTTTTGTACATACATACCAACAAACAAATATTTGCAAGGAGTTTGAATTTATTTAAATTTAAATTTTATACTTATTTTATTTTGAAAATAATTTAAAACAAATTAATTAATAATGAAAATATTCTTTTAATTATCAAAGATCAGTAAAAATATATATATATGTAGGTTAGGTTAGGTAAGCTGGCTGGCCAAGTTGGCCACGCACAGACCCTGTTGGGTCCTCTAGCGATACCAGTTAGAGATCCTTAGTGTTGCGGATCGATGTAAAAATGGTCGATAAAAATGTGGATGTTCCTAGCAAAGTTCAGCAGCGACTTAATGTCGTGCTTGGGAACCTATTCTAACCCAGAAAAGAACGAGGCCCCTAAGTGAGTAAGTCGTAGTCTTGAGATGTCTGGAAAGGAGCAAAAAATGTTCTCCACCGTTCCCTTCGCACCATTTTCTTTGCATTTCCTGCATACATCCGACTCTGTTATACTCATCTTTTGCGCGTGAGCCGTGAGTCCTTTCTTGGAGCGAGAGCACGAATCTCGTTCTTCACTTCATTGAACTGCCCGAGCATTATTTGAGCGGTTGTTCAGGTAGTTTAAGAGTTCTGTTTCGCCTTTGTTTTTCTTTTCTATTAGGTTGTCCTTCAAGGATCTATTGATCGCCCTCGGATGTATCAGAACGTTGCTGATCTGCTTATCTGGTTGGTGAAAAAAATAAAAAGAAATAAAAATAAAAAATGTGTAAATAAAATAAAAAGTAATAAAATATTTAAAACATTAAAACCGCAAAAATGCATAGAACCGCTCTGAGGCGGAGTAACATAACTATTTATAGATTTTCAATTTTGATATTTTGCTAGTATTTAATAAAATTTGTTTAAGAAATTGGCTTTCTGCTTGTACTCTTATTCGTCTTAACTGGTCATAACAAAGCATTATCGGGTAACGGGCTGCCACAAAAGTTCTCCAGTTGGTAATACTAGGAGATTAAATGGCGTCCTCAACTTGATCCTTCCACTGGAGAGCCGGTCCATCTTTTTGACGTCGACCCCCAACTACCGCGTAGAACACCTTTTTTGCTGAAGCTTCATCACGGGAGACGGGTCTCCACACAAGAGACACGGCCAAGCCAGCGTAGCCACTGGATGTGGATTTGCGGTGATATGTCGATGTCTTTAGAACAGCTCATACAGCTCGATCGTAGTAACTTGCATTAAAAACAAAAGATTATATTTTTTTTAACAAATAAGCTATAATATATATGTGTATGAGGGTCCATATTTTCTGTATTTTTTGTATTATTATTTTATCTTTGATTCATTTATTAGCCCTGAATTTGATCTATCATCATTCGATACATGCAATACATACGAATAGTATTGTCCAGAATAATGGCGCAAACCAGCCTTTTATTTGGTTTTATTTTTTCAACTGTATAAAGAATAAGAAGAAAATGTATAAAGTTTCTTCATATATACCTCAAAAACCATATCCATTAGACAGTCAGATTCTCACCAACTACAACCAAATATGTCTTCAGTTCAGTTCTCCCGAGCTTAGTTTACTTAGAGCGCATGAAATTTCAACTTTCAACTTCACACAGACTACCTTACAGATGTCTATGACAGTAAATAGTAAGTGTAGAACAACTATGTAAGTAGTTGTGACCACTCCCAGCGAAACTCTGTTGAGGACCATTATAATACAATCAAGTATGCGTTTTCATATCATCTCACGCACCAAACTCTCTGGAATTTAATTTAAATAGATAATGCCATTTTAGTTAGATTCCATAGATCAAAGAAAATTATGAATTTTTTATTTCTGGAAAGCGTTTTGTGACATTCAATTTAATGAAGTTTTTCGAAATGATGTCAAAACGATCGCCCAAATGCTGCTTAAAGGCTTCAAAACATCCAAAAGTGAACCCAGCCAAATGTGCATAGTTCGCAGCGGCATTAAACCTAACAGATAATTTTAATTAGGCCACATTGACAGTTAGTCTTATCTTAGACGTTGCCCACACATTAAATGTACATACTCGTATTTTAGCAAATATAAAATGGCAACAGCTTTTGCTGTTGTTGCCGTTGCTGCTTTTGCCATGTTTAGTCTTTCGTTTTCATGTTGACAAAATGTTTGCATTGCTTGCTGGAAATGTTTACCATTTATGCCATCCTTTCCACACACATACACAAACATACACACTCCGAGACTTTTGCAGTTGCGCTTTTCTGTTTGCAGCGGTGACAGTGTTTGCGTGTCGTTTGTGAATACTTGCATGTGTGTGAGTGTGTCCATGTGTGGATGTGGATTGGGTCTAAAGCGCTAAATACATACTTTTGTATGCTCAACACTCATGCGCCCACTCACACTTGTGCTCCTCTCACTATCACTCTCACTGTCTTACTATATGTATTTAGTAACAAATTGCTTAGCCTGCCTTACATGCAACATGTCTGCTTTCGATGTGGCCATATTGTTTTGTTTATGACGATGGCCAGCAATGGCTGGGTCAGACATTGTATGTCGGTATTTGTCACTTTTGTGACTGTTTTTGGCGTGAATGGGTTCTCATTCATTTTGAAGGTTGCACTGAATAGTTTTTTTAACTGTTGTTCTGCATACTAAGAGCACATTGAAATCATATTTGTATATACAATAAATATGTGAGTTTGTATTGCTCACACTTTCAGTTAAAATGTATGTACCTCTAATAAACTCTACCATGGTAGAGGAATAATTAGGCAAATTGCCACTAATTACACTGTGCAAGTCCAAAATTTAGACATGGGGGGTCATTTAATTATAACACTCAACGTGGCGTATGACACTCATACGCCATGTAGCGCTGCGCAAAAAAATGCACATATCGCAATTACACAGTTTGAATGTATTTTTTTTGGATTGGTGTCTTAAGCAAATGTGTTGGTCGTTAAAATATCTAAAACTTGCCGAAGACAGTAAAGCGATATTCGGAACGATTTAGGACCTACTTAAGCGACAAACTTGACAAAAAATTTCCAAACTTCAAAGTCGGATATCTCATAAACTAGAGCACATCTTACCAAACGGCAGGTGGACCTCAACTCAGTATACCTATAGGAAACTCACCCAGTAGGTCCCCCCCATGTCTAAATTTTTGAGGGCAAATTTCACGCACAGTGTTATTATGCTTAGTGCATTATTTAAATTCCAAAATACTCGTAAATTGCAATTTCCAAATTCATGTGAACAGTTTTTATGGCAATTTTAATGTCATGACAAAAAGCAGTGGTGGCTTAAAATGCGCAACTAGTTAGAATAAACAATTTACTAATTGGCTTCATTTTATGATAATAATTAAATAAAACCTGAAAATTTACCTTCAAAACTGCTGTAAGCTGCAACAACTATTAGATGATTGTCCTATTTTTAATTTTCAATTTTTATGAACACGCAATTTGTTTGTTTCGTATGACAAAATTGTAAACAAAATGTAAATAAAATTGCACACAGCTTATTAATTCTTGTTTGTTTGATTTTAATTAAATTATAAGCTAATTGAAAAAGTTTTCTGAAAAGATCAGAATCAACCAGTTTGATTTATTGAGAATTTTTTTTTTAAATATCCGAATCAGAATGAGTTATATGATTTGAATTAAATTAGCTTAATGACAAAATTGTCTGTAAAAAATACTAGTATCAGAATCAGTTATTTATTTCATTTTAGTTTGATTTCAATAAAGTGATTAGTTTATTGAGAAATTTTTCTGGAAAAATCAGTACCAGAATCTGTTAGTTAGTTGTTGTTAATTTGAATTTAATGATATGATAAGTGTATAGGACAGTTTCTTGGAAGAATTCATTCAAAACGTTTCGTGTGCAAGCAACTCATTCGGTCGTTTGCTTTTACTTGTGCGCTCATACGCGTAAATCCAGGACTCTTCATCTATTTCAATTTTATAAACTGAATCTTATCTGAAGCTCCGCAATAGATTTTTTTGAGCAACTCTTTGCATTAATAAACAGGAACCTTTTTTGTAGCGATTGTTAGATTATGTGGGATTAAACGCGAACATAGCTTTTCCAATGCAATATCTTTTAAACGCTGCTGTTACTAATTCCCATTGATTCCTCAATCTTACCGTAGCGTACATAACGGTATTGCATTATCAGTTTAACACTTTCGACCCCAAAGTTATCTGAGAGCAACTTCACCTATTTGTCATCTTATAGCAAAAGCTACGATTCGTTTATGGGTTTTATTTAAGTAGGCACCAACAAATTAATATTTTTAGGAGTGAATTCAAAGCAAATTACAAAAATTTTACTGTTATCCCCAAAAGAATTTCAAATAATTTGCAACGATATCAGGGAAAGTTTGTGTTCTAATTGAAGTCTACGAATTGGGCGCGTTTGATCAAAGCCCCGTTTCTTTAATAATGGTTAAATAAAATCAAAAAGTGATAATTTTGTATTTTTCCATAAATATTAAATAATTTTTCTGTAATTAAAAAATATTGATACAAAATATATTTAACCCGTTTAAAGCTTAGATTCTTTAAAAGTAAAATAGCTCTACAACTCTAACAAAGAGGCGTGGCGACTTCAAATGTCGTCTGCACACTTCTTAATCTTTGAATCTTTTCTAAATTTGCCAGACTTTTCAGGCAAAGGCGAATAGGAATACCATAACTATTACAAAATACTTATGTCTTCCACACGTTGATTTAAACGTTTCGCTTCTTTAAATCATTTGCCATGTAGAAGCAATTAAAATTAATGACATTTTCAAAGCCAACAACCTAACCTCAATTGATGTGAAATGTTTTCTCATTTTCCACATTTGAGCAAGTCAAGTTTTGTCTATCTTTCGTGTTGCTGTGTTGTTGGCAACAAATCAAAGTTAAAATGTGCACAACATTCCAAACGCAGCAACTGGGGAAAAAAATCTACAACAACAAACTGTGTCAACAGCATTGGCAAAGTGCATCAAGTGAGTGTGCAATGTGCGTTTGTGCGTGTGGCTGTGTGTGTCTGTGTGTGTGTTTGTGTGCATGTGTACACTGGGACTATAAAATCAACTTACTTTTGAATTCGTTTTCATGGCCCGAGCGCGCACAGTAGTGTGGCTGGTGCTTTCTTTTATGCTCCTTACTCGGCGTTTCCTTTCACCTTAATGCAACTTCCGGCTGTCGCACTGGCCATTGTACGTGCCGCATTCAGCCAGCCGCTGGCACAGTCCAGCAGCAGAATATTCATTATTGCTGGCGTTTCCGTTGCCGCAAAACGTTTGCAGCATTTCAAGTGATTCTTGCTGCAGGCCGACAACAACAACAACAACAACAACAGTAAAGTTGCAGTAAGCCAACCATAAAACAACTGTAAAGCAACAACAATGCAGCAAAAAAGCAAAAGGAACATCAATGGTGCCCGACATCAAGATTTGCTTTCGCTTTGGCTTTTCATTTGAATGCGGAATGCGGCGAGCATTTTGCAGCTGACGCTGGCTGTTCCATTGTTGTTGTCGATACTAAATAGGTTAACTATTGTTGTTGTTGTTTTTGTTGCTATTATTATTTTTTGTTTGCTGGCACACGAATTGCGTAGTGCGATGCTTTGAGGTCTAGGTGAAGGTTCGAGCTTTGCTGCCGGCGCTCAGTGCACTCGAATTGCAAGTGTGTGGGTGAGTTTTTTGTTTTTACTATCCAGCATGCACAAATGGGTTAAGTGGAGTATGTGCTTCTTTAAAATGATTGCGATTGAGTTCATTACGTTGCTTGCAGCAGATTTTTATGTATCGTTCAATTTCGAGTTCAGTTTTTTCCAGTTCATTGTTTGTCCAGATTTTGCAACAGTTGTCAAGTGTTGAAATCACATTTTTAGTTGAATAAAGAGAAAAGATTGCGAAACCGATTGGAGTGTATTTGTTTAATATTTTATTATTTTGTTGTTGAAAAAATTAGTAAAGTTAAGTATATATTTGTTTACAATTTTAAAGCCAGATAACCAAGTTTAGAAAGAAAGAAGAAATCTTCTTTAAAAACTTTTTATTACTATTTCGAAACAATTTCTATTCAAATTCCGTCTTTTGTGCAGAAGATTGATTGCATTTATTAGGTTTTTTTTATTGTTTAATAAACTGAAAACAACACAAATTTTTACAGAAATTTACTGTTTATTTATTTCTTATACTTATTTGCTCCAAATATTTTTGAAAATTTAATATTTTTGCAATGAGACTGAATTTTCATTAATTTTGTAATGCTTAACGTGATTTGTATTGGACAATTTTATGCTCGCAGTCAGTAAATTAAAATTTGAGTAGTTATTCGCAAATCAATTTTGCTTTTAATTGCCACCAAAAATATAGATGAGTGTGGTATTTTTAGTTGTTGTTATGCAGCCACTTATTTGTACCCTACATCATAGGCACGTTCGTTTAGTTCGTTTACATTTTTGTAAAAGAAATATTGAAGTGTTGCAAATTCTTTTTGTTTTCTTAAAAGTTTTAATACAACGCAAATAATTTATTGATTCGGCATGAAAGTTTAAAGTATTTAAAGCAGTTTAAAGTAAACAAATTTGATAGTAATCCAACCATAATCACTTTGTTCTGTCAGCTCTCAGATTGATTCGTCCAGGAGGTAAATATTTCATTAAACTAACGAAATGCAGTAAATGAATATGACTCAATCGATTCTCCCATTAATTCTAATTAAGGTTGTTTATATGTCGATAATGACTACATCTGGACGTAGTAAATACGTTACCAACGCGCCATAGTCGTAGCACCACAGTGCAGGGTATCACTCATTGAAACTCCAATTAAGCAATTTACGAGTATGTACAATAAATACATGCACAGCATACAACACAATAATTTGATTATTTTTAAAACAATAAAATTTTGTGATATATTATTACCAAGTTTGACCATTTCAGTGAACTTGTTAGGTAGTTTATGAGATGAAAATATCATAATTTCATTACAGTAAACTTGATCAATTTAATTGTTTTGGATTCTGTTTGTGTCAGTCTGCCAAAAGGTATGCAAAAGACACATTTTGTTATAGTGAATTATGTAAAATATTTTAAAATTTTGCTTACTGGACTGGTATTGCCATATGGCAACATGCTGTTTTGAGGACATCTGATACCTCTATGGTTAAAAGAATAATTATTTTCTTAGTCCTTAGAATAGTTTGAAGCTTTAGGAATAATACAAAATTAATTACTTGAATATTAAAGTTTAAAGAAAACGTTTAACACGTTCCTTGAATGTTATATCTTTACGAAAGAAAGAGAAGCAGAAAAATTAGAGAAAATTTAAGTTTTACTTTCTACATCAATTCAAGTAAATGAAGAAATATAAAAATTTGAAATATGCGTAAACATTTTTGTTTTTAAGTAATTATTACCGCCAGAACGATATGGTTGTGGTCATACGACAACACTTTAAAAAATAGAGACCGATGACGAAAATAAAAAGAATTATTATGAGATGTTGTTGATAAAACGACACAGAAGATTAAATCGCTAAATTAAAAATTTTAACTTTCCCCAGTAAAAACCTGTAGCGAAAGATTTAAATAATTTGAAAGCGCCAGAGAAACTGAATGAATTTTACTAAAATTTTGAGTCACTGAAGTTGGAAGAGGAAAATTTAAATTGGCTTTACAGGAAAGTAAAAAAGCAGCATGGTTCAAAATTAAACGATGAAGATAAAGTTGATGTGATGTGATGTGATGTACTGTGATATGATGTGATGTGATGTGATGTGAAGTGGTATTATGTGGTATTATGCAATGCGATGTGATGTGATGTGATGTGATGTGAGGTGATGTAATGTGATGTGATGTGATATGATGTGGTGTTATGTGATGTGATGTGATGTGATGTGATGTGATGTGATGTGATGTGATGTGATGTGATGTGATGTGATGTGATGTGATGTGATGTGATGTGATGTGATGTGATGTTGTGTTATGTGATGCGATGTGATGTGATGTGATTCGGTAGTATGTGAAGTGATGTGGTCTTATGTGATGCGATGTGATGTGATGTGATGTGATGCGATGTGATGTGATGTGATGCGATGTGATGTGATGTGATGTGATGTGATGTGATGTGATGTGATGTGATGTGATGTGATGTGATGTGATGTGATGTGATGTGATGTGATGTGATGTGATGTGATGTGATGTGATGTGATGTGATGTGATGTAATATGATGTGATGTGGTATTATGTGATGTGATGTGGTATTATGCAATGCGATGTGATGTGATGTGATGTGATGTGATGTGATGTGATGTGATGTGATGTGATGTGATGTGATGTGATGTGATGTGATGTGATGTGATGTGATGTGATGTCATGTGATGTGATGTGATGTGATGTGATGTGATGTGATGTGATGTGATGTGATGTGATGTGATGTGATGTGATGTGATGTGATGTGATGTGATGTGATGTGATGTGATGGAATGTGATGTGATGCGATGTGATGTGATGTGATGTGATGTGATGTGATGTGATGTGATGTGATGTGATGTGATGTGATGTGATGTGATGTGATGTGATGTGATGTGATGTGATTTTATGTGATGTGACGTGATGTGAAATGCAACAAGCCTTTAATAGCACTCAACCCATTCGGACCATTTTATTGTGTCCAAAGAGAAAGGCAATAGAGAGGAAAGGGATAGGAGAAGAGAATCGCGGAAAGGGTTAGTAGAGGTCTTCAATTCCCTCGAACTTTCTAGGTTCTTTGAAAATACATTTACTATTCTTTGTTTTATTTGAGTAACTAAGAACGCAAAGTTCATTCTTAATAAGTAAAACAAAATTTGCGGTCTCAAGGATTTTTGCCGATCGAGAGATATGTTTGCTACATATTGAACTGCTATGTCCGAAATATAATACAACTAATATGACAGTAGTTAGTCTACACTTAAATGGACAACTTTTACTCGCTATCTATACTAGAAATACTTCACTTTCTCCTTCATAGTGTAAACGATTTAATGCAATAACTCATATATCATATAACTCATTCTATACGACCAATGCAAATGCCAATATATAACTCAATTAAATTGGATTTGCTAAATTTTCACTAAAATATGGATAGAGTGCACACAAATCATATAATCCCCAAGCAACGCACACATCATGGCCACAAAATGTCCTTTGCCCAGCACCAACTGGGCAAAATGCAAATTGGGCGCATTCCATTATATAAACTCGAAGCATCAAATATACCAAAACGATAACTGGCATTTGCTGAACGGGCGCATATATTAGGAATTTGGTTTATGAACTTGTGCGCCATGCAAAAAACATCAAAACAAAAACACACATGCACACATACACAAATGTGAGCCGCACAATGAAATACAATTAACACAGCCAAACAAACAGCTCCGGCAAACATGTGTTGGCTTTAATTAATTAGCTGATCGGTTTAAACAAAGGCCATTGTGGCCATTGTGGCCATTGGCGCCACTGTTGCTGATGTTGTGCTGCTGACCCCCGCCGAGCCAGTGTTGCCTGTGTTGCATTCTAAATCAGCTAACCTCGGCGCGCGTGGCCTTTGGTCAGCAGACTGCAGACAATAAATAACTCATGCACACATTAGACTCCACCAAACTTTGGTGCTCTCTGCACGTCAATGACTATTTATGGTGCGGCGCACGTTGGGAAGAAACAGGCAAAAACGCTCGCATTGGAGCAAATTCAAAAGTTGCGAATCAGAATTTTTTTTTTACTTGTCGTAATATAGATACACTAGCGAGACAGCAAATCAACTTTTCAAGTCTCTTCATCCCATGACCTGGACTTTACGGCTTTTCAAAGTTGAACGTTTTATTATATTATTTTCACTTCTAGCACAATATCGTTAACAAGGCTGTCTTCAGATGCCCGTAGAATCTATATTTTTTAATGAAATCCCATAATTTTTCACATGTGGGGTTATGATATTCAAGCAATTAATATATCAAAAAATTGTATTTAAAAAATGTTTATTTTGACAAAAAAAATATATCTAACCTTTGCCTAATTTTTTGATAAAAATTAGAAAAATCGGGATTTTCTCTGGACTGTAACTTTTGAGATTCCACAGCATTCCACAAAATACGTATACACTGATTAGGTGGGACATTCAGCTAAATGATGGTACCAAACTCATCTGCGACATTCTGCGACTAAATGAATGCGAGCAATTTTCGCATGCCAACCCAAGCACTTTTTGTACTCAGTTCTGGTGAGCAACGATATATTTTTAATTGGTGAGCAAAACTACAACGTATGAAAAACAGCACGGCTGGTGTTGAAAGGAATAAATATGTATTTAAATATATAGAATTGGGATATGTATGTATATATCGCATTGATTTATCTATGTCCGTCTGTTAATATGTCTTCCAATTCGTCTGTCTGATGGAAGGTATTCATAATAGCTTTCAAAAAAGTTGAGACACGAAACTGAAATTTCGTACAAACACTTTGGAAATCATGAGAACAACATATTGCCTAAAATGGGCGTGGTTTGCCCATTTTTTGACAGGGTTGCCATATAAAGATATTTTTCAAAATATGAACTTTTAAATATTTACCGTCCGTTTAGGGATATTTTTGTCTGGAAATAGGTGTGACATGCCTCTTTAACCCATTGAGATACATAATAAGTCATTATTTTAACTTTTAGTGAGGAAAGTTATACTTGTCAGTTAACCTTTTCCGTGCTATATAAAAGTAAATGAATAGTTTAGATTTTTTTAAGAAAGAGTTTGCTTACTTTTATAAAAGTGGGCTAAGTGCCTCTCAAGAACATTTTAATGCATGACAACAAAATTTTAGCTTATTTTAATATTGTTAAAAATAAAGTCTGTATGGAGAGTAGGCGTGGCCGTGGGCGAATTTTTTTCATTTCTGGAATGAATCATCTTCTACTTATGGGAAACCGTTATGCGAAAATTCAATCCTTTATCTTTTTTATTTCCGAAGTTATTAAATTTTTCGTTATACATTCGGAAACCTTAAACCGTGCTGCGAAAGTGCTCAAATTAAAAAACGCTAAAACACGTGTAACTTTATTTTTGATCTTCTACGAGAATCAGTTATCAAAATATTGACCTTTTTTTTTGCTTCTGATTATGCATGTTTTTAAAACTCTTAACTTCCGACTGTAGGGTACCAGCTCCTGGTAAGGGAAATTAAAAAGAAATTACACCATACAATTCTCTGAAGAATTCTGAAGATAATAACGAAATTTCAGTTCTCTAGTGCAAAAACAATAGATTCTAGAGCTCAAAACAGGCGATGCGAGCGTTTTTGCCTGTTTTTTCCCAACGTGCGGCGTGGTGCGGTGCGATGAGTTGCGGTGCAGTGCGCCGTGTGTTGGTGGGTCTGCGGAAATATGCGCATATAAATTTGTCTTATATGAAATGTTATGCGAAAATTTACGTGTAAATTTTTGCTTCGATTTATGTTAGATGCTACATGGTCTTCACTATGCTATCTGATAGCAATTGATTTATGCGAGATAAACGTGGCAGCTGCTTTGAATGTGTAATGAAAATCTTGGCTGTGGAGTTTGAACTTTTTTCTATACGACTTATAGAAATAGTTTTTTATATAGCAGTGTCCGACCGAAACCACTTTTTTAGGCCCAAACCGACTTTAGGTTTTTTTTTAATATTCGGCCGAGACCGAAACCGAAACTTTCTAGTTGAAATAAAAATCACCACATCAAGCATCAAAATCACAATTTTTCAGCAGGCGAAATTTACTTTAAGTAAATAAAGAACAATAAATAAATACTTATAAATAAAAACAATTCATTCATTTTTAAAAACATAAACATGAAAAAATCACCCCTTACTCGCTAATATTCAAAATTAAAGAATTTAATATTATATTCTTAAAAAAAAGGAGTTTATTTACATTGGTGGCATTACTCCTCCTTTCAGTATATATCTGCTCGGCTGCACTAAATAGCTGTTCACTCGCTACATAATAAAATGTAAAAAATATTTTACAAAGTTTCGGTTTCGGCGGTTTTTTCGCTCATTTTTGGCCGAAACTGAAACCGAAACCGAATATTCGGTTGGACACTAATATATAGTTTTTGTTACAAAATATACCACATTCATTGAAAAGTTTCATAGTTGTTATAAAATTGTAAGTATTGAAATAAAACCAACGTTATACGAACCGGAAACACACACACAAGCTTAGTTAAGAAATATAAGAAATTTCACTTTGTTAAATAAATCGAAACAGAGGAACAAATGAAAGTACAATTGGACTTTTTCCTTTAATTAAGGTACGTTTTTTAAAAAATTGTAAATTTATAAATATTCAATTTTCAATTATGCGTAAAAAATGTAATGTTTGAGTAATTTCTACAGAACAATATGGTTGCTTACACTCTAAAAAACAGGGTCCAATAACGAAAATAAAAAACAAATATTATGGGATGTTGTTGATATAACCAGACAGAAGACCAAATCAATAAACTAAAAATTGTATCTTTCTTCAGTAAAAACCTGTAGCGAAAGGGTTAAACAGGTTGTTGGGTAGGTAGAAGAGGCAGCCCTCTGATATAAATGACTAGAGACACACATAGACCAGTTTTGGCCGTTGTGTTGCCTCAGGACTTAGTTCTATTCAAAACTTAAACTATATGGAACTTAGAAGAGGTATTAAGCCGTTTATGAAGAGAAAAAACCGATATGATTTTTCCGAGGTGAAAGATTGACTCCTTTCTCGTTTCTACAGCTTCTCCAGACGAACTGAAAATATCACACCAGGGTTACCAAAGGAGCGTTTCTGGTCTGAGATGAGTTGAAATATTATTCAGACAAATTTTTTTAACAAAGAGTCAGTTTAAGGCGATTAGAACGCGGCAGGCCAGTGCACACTCGTCTACCAGCTTATATGAAGATTTCCAACCTCAAACCTATAACCATGAGTTTAGTTCCAAAGTCATCCAACATCCAATGAAGACACATTTTCTTGCGAACCTTCGATTCAAATGTAATCAATAAAAGTTTTGAAATTTGTGTACCCTTAAGTCGTTGAAACATTTAAATACTTAATTTACCCAAGCAAAGATTAAAACAATTTCTAGTTTTCCAACACTCTATGCACATATATCATGGTTTATATGCATAACAACATTTTGTGTTAAGTTGATTCACACTAATAAAGCTATGTATTCATGTACGAATACACACTTTATATTTGCCACAGGACCCCATTTGTGCTGTATGTTTTCATCTTAATCGCAGTGAATATGTACAAATGCACCTTTAAGTGGGATCGCAACCCTTGTGTGTGTATGCGTGCAGCGCCCACAGGACTTTAGCTGTTGCATACATTCTAGCAAATTTCGGTTATGATAACACAAATTTGGTTAGTTGCGCTTGAAGCACCAATACAAGCACACACACAGTTAAATGTGAGTGGCCTTCAACAGGGCGCAAATAGTGAAAATTAAGCGCTTAGTGGGCAAAGTAAATTAATTTGATCAGGCCACACATACGCACGCATACTTGTGCTAGTAAATTATCCCAATCGGAAATGGATTAATCAATGCATTACACCGTGCGACAAAAATTTAAAAAAATGTTCACACCGGAAAAAATCCATATGGGCGTGAAACTAGAGACCAAACATAGTAATACTGCGTAATCAGTTTTTCTTTTCTACATTCTTTGTCCTATAAAAGGACTTCAAAATTTTGAAGGGGATAAAAAAGGAACAAAATATAAATAAAATATAAATACTTAACCTCGTTAGAATATGGCGATATGTATATCAAATGAAAGAGGAAGGCTCAAGAATTGAAATAAAATAAAGTTTTTATCTATTTGTAAAAAAAGAATATGAAAAAGGTCCTTTGAAAATTTTAATCCTTTGTATCCTTGAAAATTTACATCGAATTTTCTTGAAAAGTAAGTATGTTAAAACCCAAAATCTCCTTGATCACGTTCAATATTTCATTGTTCTCGCTTCATTAATTTTGTATCTTTTTATTATTTAAAATACTGATACTCAAATAAATTAGAAGTTTTGTACTTAATTACAATGGCAGCTTCCGCCTTTTTTGTTTAATAACTTTCGAACTAATAAAGTTAGAGTAATGAAATGTTGGCACGTTATTAAGGACATTTCAAGAAAATTATATATAAAATTTCAAGGATATAAAGGATTACAATTTTCATAAAATTTTTCAAATCCTTTTTTTAAAATAGATAAGAAATAAATTTTATTTAAATTCTTGAGCCTTTCCACTTTCATTTGATATACATATCGCCATATTCTAACGAGGGTAGGTATTTTTTATATTTTTTTAATTGTGTATCTCCTTCAACATTTTGAAGTCTTTTTAAAAGGACAAAGGATGTAGAAATGAAAAACTGATTACGCAGTATTACTATATTTGGTCTCTAGTTTCACGCACTTATGGATTTTTCCCGGTGTGAAAAATGCTGTCGCACGGTGTTATAGCTTGATTTTTTCCATTTTTCCCTAATGAATTGCTATTATTTTTTTTAAGAAATGGCCGCCTGACGTAAGCATGATTTCGTAAAGTTAAAGAATATCATATATGTTGACACTCTCACTTACGTATTATTGCAAATATATAGAGGAATGCAAAGAAAATGTTCGGAATACTTTGTGCTTTCATTCCAGGTGTTGTGTAATGGGACTTCATGAAGCGATCCTTCTTACTTCATTTTGTATGCTTCAACTGGAAATATTCACAACTTCGCTTACCAATCCTTCACCGCATAGGCTTCTATTTTCAGAATTTGAAAGAAGTCACACATCATGCATTACTTTGGCATCATCTTGCCAAATTTCCGACTGGGTTGCTTACGCAAGCATTGGTGTGATTGCAATTCAATTAGATGAACACTGTTGATTGCTGGTTGTGGATGATACTCGTGCACGCTGGAGGGCTTTGCTTCGAGTGCGAACTGCATTGAAAAATTACAGTAATTGAGTTGTGTTGCATTATATCTGGAAACTCTTACATACAAATCGTTGTGGATAGTTGGACAATTTTGCAACAAGTTTGCATTACACTAACAAACATAGCTTCGTTGCAAAACCTTTCAACTTAGTATCTAATCCACTTACATTCGAATTGTTGAAATTTCCAATATTTTCGTACACACACACATACATATTTTTATAAATGCAGCCGCCAACATGAGCCCAAATGAAGTGGCGACGCACGACCGGCCGCTTAATTTTGCCACTGACATGCGCTGCACTCAATCAAACGCTGATCAACTTTGCACAGTCGACTGCCGCCAATTCGAACCGAGCAACAACACAACACACGTCAGGCCGACGCATATTTATGAGCGCACTTTGTGGATACTTAAAATTGCTGATTTAATCATATTGAATGGACAGGAAATTGCCTACTTCATCTGATTTATCTGCGCACCAGCTTTTCGACCGCTAACCACTGACCACAGTCTACCAGCCTTTTCGTAGCCGCTTTGCGGTCGAGTTGTGTGCTAAACGTTTTCGATTTGCTGCCAATACGGCCATGCTGGTCGATTCAAATGCCGCTTTGATTTAGTGGAATTAATCAGCTGAGCAAAACACACTTTTGTAGACAAAAAAAAAACACTCTGTCACTGCCAAGTGGGCTTTTCGGGGCTTTTGTTCAAAGGTTTCGATTTCGGTTATGGTTGCTGTCGTTGGCGGCCGTAATGGAGCGAATGTGTGTTCAGCACATTCCTTTTCTCGTATTTTCTGTGTATGGCTGCTGTGACACTGTTGAGTGCGTCGAGCGCGTTTAAGTTGGGCCGAATCGAGTCGAGTCCATTGACATGTGTGCATTGTGCCGTTCATCGGATATTTATGGTCGTTTATCAAGTGCAGAGACCGAAGTTGCATTGACTGAGCTTGTCTGTAGCGCATTTAAACTGTTGACAATGTTTCTGTCTCAACTATGTAATCAGTGAGATTTGTCGCCATAATGACAAATGCCAAAACGATGCTCAGTGCAGCAAAGTCTTGTCTCGCTGCTGATAATTCTGCATAAGGATGAGGAGAAGTGCCAAGTGTTAATCTTTTCTGCAAATAACAGCTTTAAGGAGCTTAACATTACGCATTGCCTGTGACTCGCCATTTGTGTCATTTCATGCAAATTGTAGCCGTTGAACATTGTGGTTTTTTTTGGAGAAAATACTTACCGAACAGGCACGAAACCGTTTTTGACTTTGAGCTATCGCACAGTGTGCAGGTTTGCCCATTTGAGGGAATTAATTTGAATTTGTAGAACATTGCTTAGGAATTGATTCCTTTTAGTTGTCAATGTTTTAAGAAATAATATTTATACTTTTTTATTACAAACATTTATTATTAATGAAATTAATTTTATTTAATTGAATTTTTTTGTTTTAATGTTTTAAGAAATAATTTTTATACTTTTTTATTAAAAAAAATATTATTAATTGAATTAATTTTATTTAATTGAATTTCTTTGTTTTAATGCATTAATAAATAATATTTATACTTTTTTATTGAAAAAAAGTATTTGTTATTAATTAAATAAATTTTATTTAATTGAAACAATTTTTTTTAAATAACAAAAATTTTTTTTAAGTGTACAGTTTTGCCAATTTGCGGAACGTAATTCAAATTGGTAAAACATTGCTTCACAATTGCTTCCTATTAACTGTCAATGATTTTAAAAAGTAATAATTATACTTTTTATTAAATTAATTAAATAAATTAATTTATTTAAATAATTTATTTAATTTAATTTGATTTAAGTTAATTTTTTGTAAATAATTTTATTTAATTGAAACCAATTAATTTTTTAATAAGAATAATTTATTACTATAAAAGTGTAAAACTATTTAAGAACATTTAAAAAAAAAATTAAAAAATTAAAAAATTGTATTTTTAATCGCACTTGTGCGATTCTTGTAATTCTCATCTACTTCATGTGGATAGCGATAGAAGTAGATGAGCGTTTCACCAGCCCGAGCTAGGAATCGATCCTAGGGCCTCGTTATGAGAAGCCAGCGCGCTACCCGCTGCACTCTCGAGGCTGGCCGCATTAATTTTGATATTTCTTTTTGGCGAATTGGTGCAGAATTTGTTTTAATGCTTAATCAGGAAATATGCCTGCTTACGCTAATGATCCTTGATTTTGTACTATAAGACATTTTTTTTTTAAATAAAAATCTAGCATTTTTGTATAGACTACTGACTTGTTAGAATAAACAATAATTACCAGCAATAACGAATGCAAAATAAACTGCACGGTAAACATTTTTTATAATTAAGTTCTTTTACTGAATATTCCGTAGCTGAAAACCGTTTTGCAAAATTTGCACCGAAAAACTGCAAAGCAATAAAAGAGTGGAAATCCACTCCAAAAAAATTTTTGAAAATATTGCAAAAACGATATGTCACATCTAACATTTTATTTGTGTGGGAGCGTAAACAAGCAAAATTGTCGCATCTGGGGTTCTGCGCAACGCAACGAGTGACAGTTTGGTGCGGTTTTTGGGGGGTGATAAATGGCAAAATTAAAGCTGCTTATGATGAAATATTTTTTATCTCAGGCGCCTCCGCTGTCATTTTGAATAAAACTCATAAACCACATAATCTCATAAACCCCGCTGGAAATAAATTGACTAATGTTTTTATGATTGCAAAAGTTAGTTAAGTTAGGCGTTTTTTTTGCGACTAGAGTTTTACTCGTTAATTGATGCAAAATCCGAATGTGATGAGGAACATTGCTTGACATTGCTTAGGATTATTTGCCTATTGAGACAAATAATGTGGAAGTAGAGGTAAAGAAAATAAACTTTTCTTCGAAAAAAGGACCTTCTATAATTTTATTGTATAAATAGGACTGGATCTCACGAATACAATATTTCGAATGATATTACTGTATTTGTTGTCATAAACCAGAAACTTAACGTAACCCTAGAGAAGAAACTTAAGTTCACATCTTTTGAATCTTCTAGAAACAAAGTGGGGAACTTTCGTGCAACAACTTCAATTTAACGCGCGATCTGTGACGTATTGTACCATCTTGTTGAAACTGCATGCCATGTACATCCATTGTTGTCTAATAGAGCTCAAAAAGGTGACAGTTGGACAGTATGGTAGTCTTGTTTCAGAAGATGTATGGTCCCATGGTGTCGGTGACCATAATGTACAGCAAAAAGTATTGTTTTCCAGATGCAAGCTTGAAGTGTTGTACAAGTAAAAAAGATCCATGAAAAAGGTTTTTGTATGCACGAGTAAGCTCCTTGTCAAAGATCTTCCACAAATGTAAATAAAATGAAGGGATAGTGGAAGTTTGTGAATGGACTAAAGCCCAAACTCCATAAAGCGCGTTTCAAGCATATCGTCGTTTTTCGCGTTTCTCGCTTTTCGAAAAAAAGTAGAATCAGTGTATTTGTATGAAGCAAACTCCATGACTTGACGTCGATAAGCCCGAAACGCGTCAAAAGTTGAACTATTTTCAACTTTTCTCACGCGTTTCTTGCTTAACGATGTCAAACAGCTGACAGAGTTCCTAAAGATGACATAAATTATGTGGCGATGGCAAATTCGATAACAAACTTGTGTTATCGAAAAAGTCGAATGCATTTATTTTACACGAAAACCATTAAATACATTAAGAAACAGTTTAAATCTAATATTTTAACATAAAATTTGAAGAAATTCCTACAAATTTGCATAATTCTTTGATAGACGAAACTTAGTCTTCGCTGTATTGGAAATTTGAAAGCTTATTCGTTGTATATAGAATTTTGCTTATTCCTGTGAAATAATGTATTACAAATTGAATTCAATATAATCTTTTTTTAATTTTAAAATGTTCGATATGCATTTATGGTGTTTTAAATGAAATCATTAAATTCTATAAAGTCTATAACGTCATATAGCAGTTTCATTTCGTTCTTTTTCACAATTTTCCTTGTTTTTCTCACAATTCACAACGAAATCAATCAGCAGTTTGACAATTAAAAATTAGCATTAGCTGACATAAGAAGAAGAAGTAGAAGCGTGAAACGCGTGTTATGGAGCATACATAACGCGGCAAAGCCTGAACGCCTGAAACGCGTTTCATGGAGTTTGACCTTAAGGGATTTTAGACGAAATACATAGTTTCTAACAGAAATCTAAATAGACAGGGAAGAGATAAAGTATGAGCTTTGCTCCAATACACCACACTGTTGCCCAGTTTGAATATTCTACTTCTTGAGAATGCTATAAAAGACAGAAAGTGTACTCTGTGGTGTCCACGTCCTCAAAGTTGGTTCTCCAACTGTGTCATTGATGATCCGCATGCTGGTCCTATGTTACCTACATGCGCTGTGTCCTGTAATTGCTTCGGTGAGTAAACTGAAGTTTTTGCAATTTAAAATAAGAAGAAACTATGCACTTTGTGCAAGTATACACACCGAATAATTTCTCTGCATGGACATTACATGCAGAGTTCTTGATTCAGTGCAGAGTTTCTGCAGCATTGACGGCAAAAATTGGCTCTGATCTGATCGACATTCCCGCTAAAAGTTAAAATTTCTTAGTAGTTTGCAGAATTTTCTATGGTTTTCGTGCATATGACACTGCAGTTCTCCGTATGTGTTTTAAGCAATTTTTTCTTAAATGAACCAGCAGATCGCATTCAGAATAACATTTCGACAGAGTGGTTATAAAGCCAATTTGTTTTTTCAGTAAATATAAAAAATGTAGCAAGTGAAATGAAACTCCAACATTGCTCACAAATATGCAAATACTTCAACACATATAGACAAGTCAGGTCGGTGTGGTTTGATATCATGAAAATCACAGTGCAGTAACGAATTACGTGATGCCGCTGTTTGCTCACTTTGCATTCAGTCAAATCATCTCGCTTCGTATTCATGGCGTTGCAATGGGATTTGCATTTAAATTTGCAGCAAAAGCGCGTTGCAGCGATTTTCGTTTTCTGATGCGTTTTCGAATATTTTATGTAATTTTGTTTTCGCTGCCAATTCGAAGCTGTGCAGTTGAACTTTTTTTTTTTTTAGCTAAACTCTGTTTGGTGACCGAATGAGCGCGATTTGGAATGTTGAAATGGACCAACTTAAAGCCTGACAAATAAATAGTAAATGTTGATGTGTCGAATACTAACAAATCAGACAGCAGTGCGCTTTTGTTATTGCATTTTGCTGCAGTTATGCGAAATTCCAACTTGCATGAACAAAGTGAAATGGAAGGCAGGCACAGCGCTCGAAGTTGATTCCCTTGGTAGCACGAAATGTGGTATTTGTGTCTATGTATTGTTAAAAAATATTACCACTCAACGCACTCAACAGCAATTTTCTTGCAATAAATTTGGCGTAATTTTTTTCAGCCGCTTTGCTCGTTCAGTGGAGCAGCA
Source organism: Melieria crassipennis (assembly GCA_963668005.1). Lineage (NCBI taxonomy): Eukaryota > Metazoa > Arthropoda > Insecta > Diptera > Ulidiidae > Melieria > Melieria crassipennis. The sequence continues at coordinate 111,427,042 of OY764962.1, read as the reverse complement.
AGCAAAACTGTTTGTTTTCCATTCAATTCCATTCAAATCGAATTTGAAATAGCTTCCGATGCTGTGCATTGCCACGCAAATAAGTCATAATGTGGTAACGTTGCCAGGGAAATGCGACAGCAACAATAAATAAACAAAAAGAAACCTCGCACTTTATCGCAGGCGATTGATTTACAAAATTGAGAATACAAAAGTTAGATTAAATAAATCGCAACCGAGTATCGACTATTTACACGGCAAATGCCAGCAGAAAGCTTAAACCAAAGCGAACGCCCTTCCCACGGGCGGTCGGGGGAGGACATCCTTGTTGGCAAATGGCATCAAAAGCAGTGAAACAAGCAAGAAAATCGCCTCACCTGCCAGCCAGCGAATGCGCGCCAACAACAAGCAAGCATACAACAACAACAATACAAAAGAAAGGCAAAATAAAAGAAATTCACGTTCGTAGTTCGCGTGTACTTCCATCATTTTTGAACGGCTGTCAGTTTGGCATTTCGCCCTGGAAGCCAAGACAAAGTGCGCACAAAACACGCCTGCAAACGACTGACGGACTGCTTGGTTGGGTGTTGTTGCCACATTGCAAAGTGTAAACGTCGCGGCTGATTGACTGACTGACTGTATGGTTGGCTGCCGCCTGACAAACGCTTTGCCAAGTACGCGCCGGCATTGCCGCGCCTCGGCCTAACTTCGCACACATTCTTCGACGTGCAAATCTGCGCGCGGCACCCAAGTGACAGCGCTAATGCAGCCAACGCCTAATGTCTGTTGCCAATTGTGACAATGTCTTTGTTTTATCCACTTCACGCATAATTAGATACGTTCAAGATTCAATAAATTTTGCGCCGAGGTAAGCGAGCGTAAATGTTTACGGAAATTTTGGCAGAAATGTTATGCAGAAAATTCACAATAGGTGAGTTTAATACATGCAAATCATAGCAACTCTGCATTAAACAAATTTTAATAAATATATAAAAATAATTTTGAATAGAAAAACTACGCAAAATGTGGGTTGACAATGCTCATGATCAGGGAAAGGATTTTGAGGATCTAAAAACCTATAAAAAAGGCAAAATAAAATAGCAAAAAAGGCACGGAAAGGCACTAAAAACTGCCAAAAAGGCAGAAAAAGGCACAAAAAACTGCCTAAAAAGGCAGAAAATGGCACTAAAAACTGCCTAAAAAGGCAAAAAAAGACATTAAAAACTGTTAAAAAAGGCAAAAACAGGCATTTAAAAATAAGAAAATAAATACTAGAAAATCTAAGAAAAAGGGGGATATGGTATGTATTTTTTAGTAATTTTATTTCATCTGACGTATGCAACATACAATATTTATACCTCATTTTTGTAAAAAAAAAAGGAACAATCTTAGTTTTAGTTTTTAATCTATCTTTGAAAACCTTGTCAAAGATAGTTTAAAAACTAAAACTAAGATATTTTAATTGAAATGTTGCCACATATTTAAAATTCATATTCTTCTCATATAAATGAATAATAGCCGTACTTGTATCCCAAAAAAATAAATAAAATTGTTGCGCTAACCGAACTTTTTGATTTTGGCATGTTTTTTTCTTTAAATTTTCCACTGCACAACAAAAAATAACGGCTTGGGAATGATCAAATCAATATAAAAACATCGATAAGTTAACGAAATTGCAATGTTGCCACTTAATTTTTTTTTAGTTTAAAGGTATTTTTGCGAAACAAAAGGGGGAAAATATTAAAATAAAAAAATAAAACGGCGCTCGACAAATCTTGAAAAAGGAATTTTGTGGCATTTGTAGGTAAAATAGGCACTAAAAAATGCATTTATGGGTGAACAAGGCAAACTGGCTTTTTAAGGCAAAAAAATGCAAAACAAAAATGGTATATTTCTAATCAGGAGGACCTAATTCGTGCTCATTTTCAATCAGAAATGTTCTATCTAGCAGCAAACAAAATCCACAAAATCCATTCCCTGCTCGTGATTGATGGAAACTACGGATTGGAATCGCCAATCTCACGGCTCAGATTGGTCACAGGTAAATATGCGGACTGCAATTTTGACCTGGCGGATTCTCTGAAATTGTAGAATTAGTTAAAATTTAGTTAAATTTGTAGAAATAGTTGGTCGCACAAGGTCGACCTCGATAGTGTCGAGCGGGTAGCGCGCTGGCTTGTCATAGCAGAGGCCCTGGGTTCGAGTCCTAGCTCGGGCTAGTAAAACGCTCGTCTACTTCTATCGCTACCCACATGAAGCAGATGAGAATTACAAGAATCTACAAGTTTGAAAGAAAAACTGTTAGCCTTTCGCATTCGGCGTTAAACTGTAGGTGCCCTCCCTCCCTTCTCCCATTGCAAACGGATGGAATTTGTGGTGCATCAGTGCATGTCAACTCTTTTCAATCACCACAATGTTTCATACTCTACTGAAATCTGCATAAAACTTTGCGCTAAACGCAGAAACCTTTTTGGAAATTCGACTCCAATTAATTAAAGTTTGAGAGCCACACAATTGTGCCATCACAACAAATAATGAAACCCACAAATAAAGGCCAACGAAGCAATATTTACACAAATATCTCATATTCATTGCAATTTGTGGGTAAATATTTTTCAAAGCTAAATTGAAATCAATCAAATCCCCAAATTAGAAGCCGTCCAAGCAAAGGTCTCACACTTGCATGAATATTAAACGAATACATGAAATCGAATAAAAGGATCATTTGTCAAATACGAACATGGAAACTCATACAAACATACATTCGTACATTCACACACAGTCGAACAAATGCACAAATGTTATGTGTAGTGAGTGCAACGCAATTATTTTGCTCGGCAAATGGAAAATAGTGTCGAATGATTGCATTACCGACTCGTGTCAACAAATCTTTGGAAAATTCATGAAATTGAATTTAGCAAATACGAATGTACCAGCGCACAGCTCCGGCCGACCGCTTCATTCATTTGCACCTAGAACGTGCGGCAATAATTCACCGTCAGCCAGATCGCTCAGCTCCGCATTGAATGCCGCCCGTGCCAGACAATGGATTTTGCCCAAAAACCACACGCACACACACACACAGCGCTCGCTTGTCCACATAAAGATGTCGGACGTCGCTGGAGCACTTACACGTCTACCCGAGTAAATGCAATAAGTGCAGTCATTTTGTAGGACAGAGGGTCGAGCTCGCTCGCTGCATTTCAATCAAATGTAGGTGCACAAACACACACACACACACACAAACGCACGCACACAGATACGCTGGCACATATGCACGGCAAATGCTTTCAAGTGCTGAAAGTGCAAGTGTCGTAGCAAATGGATAGCAATAACAAAAACAACAAAAACGCCAGCAGCTGCACTGACAGCCGGTTGTAACAGTAACGAAATTTCTACCCATTTGAGGAGCAGGCTGCAAACATCAGCTAGCCGCATTGTTTTCTTGTAGTTACGGTTTTTTTTTCCTGTTGTTGTTGTAGAACAGCATTTCGGAGCAATGAAACAAATAAATTTGTTTTAGAACCGAAGTGTGTGTGCACAAACATGCGCACATACACAAAATACATATGTATATGTCCACGTAGGTGCTTGGTTACGTATACGCACCGTTGCACTGTTGCCGTTGCCGTCAAATGTTGCCAGAGCCAACAAAAGCAAAGGCAACGCCTTTACACGGCTGCTTCGTGTTGCCTCTTTGGTTGGGTGAGCTCAGGTTGGGATGGGTTGTGTTTGTGTTTGTTTGCTGCTTGTCAGTGTTGTCCACAGACTTGCAGGCAGCAGCCAAAAATGTCACTTGCATCACTTGTGTTCGCTACTAAACTGTGCAGATGCACAGTGATTCGTTTCATAGTCACAATTAAAAAAATTTATAGTCGCAGAATTTAACGATTTTTATGTAAATTTGAAAGGTAAAACTGCAACTAAGAAAACTTTAAAAAATCTGTGCTAAAAATTAATTAGTGTGTGTGCAAAAGTTTTTTCACGAATTCAAATGTAAACACATATTTTCTGTTTTTTAGTCTGTTGAGTAAAAAAAAATTGTAAAAATACATGGTTACCAAGAAGTTGCTAAAACTTTCAATATACATTAAGAAATGATGTGGGCAATTTCGCTTTTAATGTTTTCTCAAAATTTGCAAAGCTGAGACTTCTACTTAAATTTTAATTTAAAATATTTTTCGAAATTAAAAATGTGAAAATTGGCAAAACATAGAGGAAAATATATAAAAAGTATGTGAAAGTATGTTCCTGGATTTTTTTAAATTTTAAGAATCATTCTTTCTTTGTCGGGTAATGTAATTACATCCTCCGATATCTTCCGATCTCAGAAAATAATTCAATTTGGAAAGTGGTCTAAACACCTATTTTTCGACAAAATTTATTTTATTCATCCCTACAAGTATGCAATCAGCTTGAAAAATTGAAAAAACTGCACAAATGCAAAACATAAATGTTTTATTGTAATTTTTCTTGCAAAACTAAAGGGTCCTTAGACAATTTCTGTTCTGTTAAAATGACGAAAATTGCAATTTAAGTCTCTGGCATTGCCAAACTACAAAAGTTTAAGAAATACAAAATGAAGATTTCAATTCAGCAGACTATGAGTAACTAACACACCAAACGTTATTAAGAACAGACCACTCCTTCTAATTTTGCTTCGCAGTTGTATGGAATCGAATCACTGTGAGATGGTGCAAATGCTCGCTCTATATGTCTGTATGTGTGAGTGTATTACTGCCCTTGCCTTTGAGGGTTTAGAGTAATTTTGAGCCTGTGCATTATCAACAGGAATGTATTTGCTCACCCAAGTGAACGCTGCTGAACTGTAGTTGTTGCGGTCGACCGCTGAATGCAAGTTAAAGTTGATCAGTTGGTCGTGTGAACGGTGCTTGTCGGTTGTTGTGCTTATTTGCAAACAAGTAATTAATTTTTAGCATCTCTCGGCCATAGAAGCAATTTCAACTGAAATGCAGAAAATGTAAAAAGAATTTCACAGTTGTGAACCAGTTCAAAATGCATTATTCGGTAGAAGAAGTATGAAGGTGAATTTGCTATGCAGCAGCAAATGAAAACGTCAAGTGTTAAATACAGATAAATATTTGTGGAAAGTCAGTTGGGAAAATTTTCCCATAGCAAAAGCTTAGCTTTCCATGGAGCTGTAGCGCCAGTTACATTGCAAATTCAACAAGTAGATATACTTGTATGTGTAATATTTTCTATAATAACTACCTTGCTTGTTCCTACCTTTGGCAGATAGTCACAAGCTTAGGAAGGACTTTTTTTATTGGTATTTGTTAAAATAAAATATTTATCTACAAAAGTGCAATCACTGAGTACGTTACCAACATTTGCCGATTGTTAAAACATGCGTCAACATGTCTATGGCAAATGGACATTTGAATGCAAAACTAAAAATTTGTCGGTTATTTGCAACTGTAACACACATTTGAAAACTCAAAATAAAATTGCAAATATTGTCAAAATCGTCAGTACAAACCACAACAAGAGATGAAAATTACATTTGTACCAACACAAAAATAACTTCATAAAATTTAAATATTACACCGGCATATATAAGTGCCTTCATAGGCAGAAGTATGATACAGCAAAGTATGGCTGCATGTATTTAATGTACGATGTGCAGTCTTTCAGGAGGGGCATTTTGGGGGTCACACATTTGCTCAAAATCTTTGTACAGTGTTTTCGTGCACAAATATTCCATAAGCTTCTTCTGGCTTTCATTTACAAGAATCATGGTGGTCTATAGTTTAAAACCGATTCTCATTCAAATTCTAGCTATCTCTACTGTCATCCTGTTCCTGAGCCTATACGATTATACATGCAATGGGCTACTAAGCCTGAGTGCTTCAGAATGATTCTTGCAGCTTTCATTAACAAGAAGAAGAAAGAGACCGATTTCTATTCGAAATCTTGTATTGCTATCTCTGCTGTCATTCTGTTTGCCGAGCCTAATGTACAATGGGCTACTAAGCCCGAATCCTTGAGGAGTTCATCTTTCACCAGTTAATTTTTTCAGCTCGCTCTCTCAACCATCCATTCATTTGGAAAGTAAGAAAGTTCCCATTAGGAACTTACTTTTTTGGAACGTAAGAAAGTTCCCATTAGAAATTTTTAAATAAATTTTTAATTATTTAACCCTAATCCGTCGTTCGGGTGATTTTTCACCCATTTTCAACTTTGGGATGCTATAACTTTCCTATATATTTATCAAAATGATTAAGGTTTCTTGTATTTGTGGCAAACAAATATAAGTTTAGAAATTATCTACAACATATTGATTATTTCATTATAACGGTGATTACAAAAAAAGTTACGTGGGCGACGTTCGGGTGATATTTCACCCATATACAAATTGTATGGAAATTCAACACAACACATACAGAAAATGCCCTAAAATTACGTCACTGGAGTGAAAGTTTTGAACTGCTTTTATAGGCAAAACCTTTTTATGGATCAATGGGGCTCCTGAACTCAACGGAAAACTAAGAGCCAATTATATTATTTCAACTAAAGTTGGTATAACTCGCTATGCTTGAAGTCGTGTGTCAGCAATACAAAATGCCAATGAACACCAATGTTAAAGATAGTAACTGACAAAACTAATGTTGAAGGTTTGCGAGTTTTTGGCAGTGCATGGATCAGCGTTGGTGATATTCAGGCATATTTTGGTATTATAATTTTGAGTGGTGTTTATAAGTCGAATGGATAATCTCTTGATAATCTGTAGAGTTACACAACAGGCAGACCAATTTTTCGTTCTGTCGGTGACAAAACCACTCGCCAAGAACGTAACGATTGTAATGAAGAATGACACCCATAAGAGATATATGAGAAAAGTGGGTTTAGCGACAACTGCTATGTACGTCCTATGAAAAGGACACACTAAGTAAACCATTACTGGCTTTTTGTGGAAGATGCCACTTTGAGCTCTTTTCATCATAACCAGGGAATGGTTAGAACCAGGCTTGAAAAAAATTATCCGAATTTATATCGTTTTACAATAAGTCAATAGCAGTAGTTGACACTTTAGACCAATTGGTTGCTCACTAACTATACCGTCAAGTAAAAACTAATCGCTGTCGATCCCAGCTGGTATCACAACAAAAAGTACAAGCGGCGAATTTTTCTTGAAGACATAGATTTGAGTTTAGTAAAGCTAAAGATTTTACGTAGAACAACGTTACCGAAAGGAAAATCTTCATGCTGACTTCTTATCTCAATACAGCCAATTTCCCAAACCTTGTCAGAAAATCAGAGTGTAAAAAAGTGAAAAACTATTGAAACACGGTGCCAATTTGGTATCAAAAACGATCGAAAGGCATATTCTGCTTGCAATTCTTGAAAAAAGTATACATGTGGTGAACACAAAGTTTTAGTTAACTACTGCCCTTTCTTCCCCCCTTTCCCCATCCGCTTGAAATGTGTGCTGTAACATATGTTGGAAAAAACAGTGTTACATACACATTTAAAAAACAGGTGAAATATGTGGTAGCACAACGGGTCTCATAATAGGCCTCCGAGTGTGTCTCTTACAGAGGCAGCCACAATAACCTAACTTAACAAAACTGCCCTAATTGCAGAATAATATAGAAAAATTTGTTAATTTATTTATCTGTAAGATAACAAAGATAATAAAGATTAAAGATAACAAAAGTTTTTTTTATTAAAATTGGTCAAAAAATGCATTAAAACATACAAAGTACCATATGGGTGAAATTTCACCCGAACATCTTATGTGTGAGTTTTTTTGAACGTCGGATGAGGGTTAAAAGGAGTATTTAAAGAAAAACAAATGTTGCTTGCCAGTTTGGTTGAATATTCAAATATTTCAAATTTGTGATGCTTTAATTTCATGCTGGCAAATATCTAAAAAATATAAAAATGTAAAAAAATAATAATAAAAAAATAAAAATATAACAATAATAAAAAAATATAAATATCTGAAGAAATATATTAAATAAATTTAAAATATAACGTGTCCGATTCTGTTTTGTTTGTTTTCTGGTCAAGAATGCCTCGTCGAAAACTGCACTGCAATGCCTCGTCGAAAACTGTTCTACCACTCTCACAGATATAATCTTGAAAAAGTGCACAAATTACATAAAAACTACGGAACAGACTTCGCCGGTACGGACACGTTCAGAAAAATCCCACATCCGACATGACAAGAGTTGCAATGGAAATCTCTTCAGTGCCGAGAAAACCGGGGAGACCCCAACACACCTGGACGACACAAATTAAAAACGTATGAAACAGGCACATTTAAACACATTTGAGTAAAACAATACAATAAAGACTTGAAAAAAGAAGAAGAAGAAGACAACGAATAAATATTTATATTTTTAATTATGGCCTTTGAAACCCAACAAAATTGTATATGCTAAAGAAAACCCTTAAATTTAGTATACAAAATTGAAATCACAATTTATTATTGTAGATACCTACCAGGTACGCGACTGATATTCTCTGAAATGCTGCTCTAAAATATAAATGAAATGCCAAATTCGGCTAAATTAAAAAGCAGGCGCAATCAATTTCACAGAACTGAAACTATCACTTGCCAATTCATTTTGCTTTATCAAAACAGCAACAATGTTGGCGCAAGCACTGGCCACATTCGATTGGTGAAATATTCAATTACAATGAATGTTTGCAACATTGAATTGAAAAAATTACTATATTTGCATGTGTTTTGAATGTAGCTAAATAGAGAATTTTTCGCTCGAACGCCTAAAGCTGTACTCGGCTAATTGATGTGCCATGCAAAGCGCCATTAGAGTGGCGCGTTTTAAAACTGCGGAATTTTGGTTTAAAAATTTTGGGCTATTTCTGATTATGGCTTTTGTGACATGTAAATATATAAACAAAATATTTGGATTATTCATATTTTGATTTGCATATGTTCAACAAATTTTAATTGAAAAATGCGCTTCAAGCAAAGTGCGCAATAAATGTTGCGCAATAACTTTTTTATATTTATTAAATTTATTAGGGTTTTATATAGTTTTTGATTTGGATTTTGTTCTTTTTTAAAGTGCCATTTAATAGCTCGCATATTGCTGGCATATCATGCAATTGCCGCTGCTCTCTTCTATTGCTGGTTGTTGCTAGTTTGCAGAGACTGTTGCAACCAACTTGGGTGCGCTGCGTTGTTGTACGGTGTCGCTGTGTGCGTGCGGAATGATGCATAAACCACCAGCAGAAGCAACAATAACTGTGCATCCGGACTCATATGCAGCTTGTAGCGGCACGTTTGGACGGCAGCTGCATTTCGTGCAACCGAAGTGCTGCGAATGACTAAGGAGGCAATGTGCAGCTGCTGTGGCTCACGCATTGCCCGACGGCGTGCGGGTGGTGCAGCAGTTAACCCTCCATTACTATCGTTAGGGTGGAATCCACCCTGTGAGTGCAATTTCTTAGTAAAATATAAATTGTTTACCCAAAACCAACATAAAGTTATAATGTACTCCATATTTGCATATTTCGGAAGGTTTTAGAATATATTGCATTTGTATTAAGAAAGCAATTCCTTTTATACAATTGTTTTCAAAAGTAACTGGGTGTGTTACACCCACGATAGTAGTAGCGTTATAATACACTACTCGACGAAAAATGGGTTCATCGCGTGCTCCTAAAAACAAAAGTATTTTTTAGACTAATCTTCGGGTGCTGAACACGAAACTGAAAATCAAAAAATATTCTTAAGAAGCGTTTTCGAAAAATCTTCGTAAAACTCGTTTTTCCCCTCTTATTTCAGTTATGAGCACATATCTCGAAACCCACAGTTTTAATTTAATTTTAATTTAATTTTTTTTTTTTATTTTTAATTTTTTAATTTAATTTTCCTCTTTAATTTGATACCCATATCTTCATCATTGCACAATCGCAAATATTTTAAAAAATATTTGAAATGTGTATATCCTTAAAATTTTAAAGTCCTTTAAGAAGGTTTTTGGGTCAGAAAATGAAAAACTGACTATGCCATGATATTATAAATGACCTCTAGTTTCACGTCTATATCAACATTTGGATCGGTCTCGGAAAAATAAAAAAAATTTTTCGCACAGTGTAATAAATGAAAAGTTGGTGTTTTCACTCCGTGCATCATAACTTTGTCATTTTTTTTTCAATTCTATTGATGTTAGGCTTAGTATTAGCTCAAATAATATATCTTTCATCTTAGATTTTAAAACCAGAGGAGATCATTCATTTTATCTATAAAAAAACCATTCGAAAATTTATAATTTTTGAAAATGGTCCAAAAATTCAATTTTTTTCTCATCTGATTTGGACACTCCATATATATCGTTGGAAAGGTTAGTTAATTACCTTCTGAACGACGGGCCACTTGTGTTAGTCGGATGGTTGGTTTCCGAGATATGTGCTCATAACTGAAATAAGAGGGGAAAAACGTGTTTTTCGAAGATTTTTCGAAAACGCTTCTTAGGAAAATTTTTGGATTTTCAGTTTCGTGTTCAGCAGCCGAAGATTAGTCTAAAAAATATTTCTATTTTTAGGAGCATTTTTCGTGTCGAGTAGTGATATTGCTGGATGCTTAACACTCATTATTAGTAATGAAGTTTTATTTTTTATAAATTACATTTACATATTTGTATTCACTTTTTGGCGATAATTTTTTTTAATAACGTATAGAACATTTACTTAGTAGAAAATCCTCAAAAATTATGCTCTAGGATAAGTAACAACATTTTTATAACATTAAATTTGTTATATCTTAAACTAATAAAGTTAGAAGGACGAAATTCTTGGATGTAGTAGTGTACATATTAGTCCTTAAGATATATTTTAAAAAAAAAAGATTGCAAATTTCCAAGGATATTCAAGGATAGAGTTTTAAAGGACATTTTCAATACCTCTTCGCCCTTTTGCACCAAAACATTAAATTCTAAGATTTCTTAGAATTTCTTCTCATTTCTTCTCATTATTTCTAAGATTCTAAGGATTTTTCTCTTTAATTTGATACCAATATTGTTATTCCTCAATGCGCTCAATTTTTGAATTTTTTTTTACATGTTATGATGTTTTGATAATGAAAAAATTTGGTTTTTGTTTATTTTACCTCAATGGTTAATTAAAACGGATAATAAAATGTTGTGGGTGGACTACACCCATAGTTAGTAATGGAGTTAGTGTAATAGACGATAGTAATGGAGGGTTAAAGCAACTCGTTGCATTCTTTTGATTTCTGTGTAACCGAAAACAAACTGCAGCATCACAGCGAGGTAAAATATGTACAAATCAAATATGTTCAAAAATATTATAACCAAGAAAACAATCCTACCTACATCTGGTATGTGAAAATTACATTAAAATTAAATTAAATCGTGCTATGAAATAGTGAAATTTTGGCGGAACATGTACAATTGACAAACTGCTGCATGAATTTTCGAAAAAACCATTATTTCCTTATTTTAAAAGAGTTGCACTGTTCAAATTCGTTGAATAGGATTACATACTCGTATACAGGCGCTGAAATAATATAATGATATCTGGTGTGAATGGCTCAGAGATCAAAAGGATATAGCTTTGCTTTGATAAACCGTCAAGATCCACCTGCACTCTATCAGCCGAAAAACGGCCTAACTTTGAAGATTTATTTCGCAGCTATGAAAAAAGTAAGATAATTTCTCTTTAGAGATTTTATTGAGCATAGAGCTTCAAATTACAAAAGCATTTTCACTTCTATAAATTCGCTTTGGTACTTTTTAACTTTGATACTTTCTTGCTGGAAGAATAAAATTTAAGTTTTTTATTAAGAACCCTGAATTCCTGCCAGATCAGACAACTCACACAGCCACACCAAACAAAAAATATAAACGAAACAGATGTTTATTAAGAACGAAATTTCGAAATATTTTAAATGTTTTCATAACACACAGTCAAATAAAAGATTTGTAAACAAAATTTGGAGAGTAATAAAACCAGCGAAATGAAAGAGCACAGCGAAAGCGCCAAGCAAGTTGTTGGCCAATGGGAAACGACTTGCAGCCCTGAAATTGAATTAAAGGAGGGATTACTGGTTGGTTGCGGCAATCCGCTGGTTGACATAATCGCCTCTGCTGACATGGACCTGGCGAAAAAATACAGCCTAGGGCGGCAGTCGTTCACGTTCGTGCAAACCTGGCACCAACAGCTGTTCGAAGACGTGGATAAGCTGCCGAGTGTGAAGTATGTGGCCGCCGGCAGTGTGCACAACGTGATGCGCGTCTTTCAGTGGATCTTGCAGAAGCCGTTCTTGTCCGCGTACCTCGGCTGCGTGGGCAACGATGACAACGCGCGATTCTTGGCGGAGCGGGCGCGTGCAGAGGGCATCAACGCGCGCTACCAGCACACGGACGCAGCGATGACCGGCCGCTGCACCGTCCTTATTATCTCTCAAATGGATAGCCGCTCGCTCGTCACCAATCTGGGCGCCGCTGCTCACTTCTCCGCCAAACACATGCACAAGTACTCGAGTCGCAAGCTGCTCGAGGGCGCCAAGTTCCACTACACGTCCAACTATTTCCTTCACTCCAGCCGAGATGCCGCGATGGAGCTGGCTCAACTCGCGCACCAGCTATCGACGACGTTCGTCTTCAAAATGGGACCGAGAAAAATGGTGGAGCTGTGCCACGAGGACCTGAAGGCCATACTGCCCTATGTGGATGTGCTGATCTGCAGCGAAGTCAGTATGCGCCGCTTGGGCGTCTATTTCGGCTGGGAGAGGAAGATAAAAATATTGGCCCAAAATGTTTTCATGTTGCCGAAAAAGAATCCGCAGCGACAGCGCATCGTGGTCATACTGCGCTCGCTGAACCCGGTTATGGTTGTGACGGAAGACTCGATCCGCGAGTTCCCGGTGCCGGACGTGACGCCAGTGAAATTCAATGACACAAACGGCGCTTGCGACGCGTTCATTGGTGCATTCTTGTCGCAGTTGGTGCAGAGAAAGGAGATAAGTGCGTGCGTGTTGTGGGGCATATGGGCGGCGAAGACGGTCATCCAGAGGCTGGGCTGCACCTTCGAAGGCGATCCGATCATGAGTAACTTTTGGCTGGACCATTATATGAAGAACGCTTTGGGCGCAGGTATCCATAGTCCCCATGTGCGCACTTCCGCTGGACAAGGAATCAGATCGGAATATTTACATAAATTCAATAAACAAAATCAATAATGTTTTTTTTTTTTTTAATTTGCTGCTCAAATTGCAAGTGTATGTAAATAACAAATGTGTGAAATGTTTCAGTAAATTAAACATTGTAAAATTTTAGTAAAGACATGCTGGCCATGGCAAATCGACTGGTTTGACTTTTCCAGCATTAACTTAATGGACTAGTAGACTTCAATTGGGTTTTCAAGACCCATAAGAGTCCATATGAATCGTCAAACTTAAGAGCTAAGCCCCAACAGATTAAGATCCGAGAACTGAAAAAGTCATCGACAAATTTTCTAAACATTCTTCTAGCCAATGTTGATGCAATTACAGGATCTTGAGTTTATTACATCGTGGGACAAAAATTGAAAAAATGTTTCACACCGGAAAAAATCCATACGGGCGTGAAACTAGAGACCAAACATAGTAAAACTGCGTACTCACTTTTTCATTTCATTTTTCTCGCTTCTTTGATTTTGTATCTATTTATTATTTAAAATACTGATACACAAATAAATTAGATTTTTTTTACTTCATTAGAATTGCAGCTTCCGCCTTTTTTTTTAATAACTTTCGAACCAATAAAGTTAGAGTAATATAATTTTGATACGTGATCAAAGACATTTTGGGTTCTAACATACTTACTTTTCAAGAAAATTTGTTATAAATTTTCAAGGATATAAAGGATCAAAATTTTCAAAGGACCTTTTTCATATAATTTTTTTAGAAATAGTTAAAAATTCAGTTTTATTTAAATTCTTGAGCCTTTCTTCTTTCATCTGATATACATATCGCTATATTCTAACTAGGTTAAGTATTTTTTATATTTTTTTTATTTTTTATCCCCTTCAAAATTTTGAAGTCCTTTTAATAGGACAAAGGACGTAGAAATGAAAAACTGAGTACGCAGTATTACTATATTTGGTCTCTAGTTTCACGCGCTTATGGATTTTTCCCAGTGTGAAAAGTGCTGTCGCACGGTGTTATAACTGATATTGTTTAGAACGGCCCGGATAGTTTTGTGTAAGGGACTGAACAGGTTAAAAATTCTACAACACAACCTTTACGATTCCGTTGGTATGGGGAATTGTTGGCAATTCAATACCTGACGAGTATCAGACTGTCTGTCATGTGATCTCAATCCAGTGCTCATAAAAGATATTTGATTGATCGTAGAGCCACTTTTGCAAAAATATATGACTTTATTATTTGTGCGCATTCGTAAAACAAATGTTCCCCATACTTCGGAATGGATTTTCGAAACATTTGAAATAAATTTATCATACGGTCCCAGTCAAAAAAAAAGCGTTGTCAAAAAAATTCGGAGAGTAATAATACCAGCGAAATGAAAGAGCACAGCGAAAGTGCCAAGCAAGTTGTTGGCCAATGGAGAACGACTTGCAGCACAGAAATTGAATTAAAGGAGGGATTACTGGTTGGTTGCGGCAATCCGCTGGTTGACATGATCGTCTCCACTGACAACGAGCGGTTGAAAAAGTTCCGCACCGAGCCGCATGAGGTCAAGTTCGCAGAGCCCAGGCACCAGCAGCTGTTCGAAGACGTGGACAGTATGCCGAGTGTGAAGTATGTGGCCGCCGGCAGTGTGCACAACGCAATGCGCGTCTTTCAGTGGATCTTACAGAAGCCGTTCCTGTCCGCGTACCTCGGCTGCGTGGGCAACGATGACAACGGGCGATTCTTGGCGGAGCAGGCGCGCATGGACGGCATCAACGCACGCTACCAGTACACGGACGCAGCGAAGACCGGCCGCTGCAGCGTGCTTCTTACACCGCAAGACAACCGACGTGCACGTATCATGGAACCGGGCGCCGCTGCGCACTTCTCCGTCAAGCACATGCACAAGTACACGAATCGCAAGCTGATCGAGGGCGCCAAGTTCCACTACATGGCTTCCTACTTCCTCCACTCCAACCGAGAGGCCGCGATTGAGCTGGCTCAGCTCTCGCACCAGCTATCGACGACGCTCATCTTCAAGCTGGGCCCGAGGGAAATTGTGGAAGCGTGCCACGAGGACCTGAAGGCCTTAATGCCCTATGTGGATGTGCTAGTTTGCGGTGAGACCGGTCTACGCTGCTTTGGTGCCTCTTTCGGCTGGGAGAGGAAGATAAAAATATTGGGCCAAAATGTTTTCATGCTGCCGAAAAAGAATCCGCAGCGACAGCGCATCGTGGTCATACTGCGCTCGCTGAACCCGGTTATGGTGGTGACGGAAGACTCGATCCGCGAGTTCCCGGTGCCGGACGTGACGCCAGTGAAATTCAATGACACAAACGGCGCTTGCGACGCGTTCATTGGTGCATTCTTGTCGCAGTTGGTGCAGGGAAAGGAGATAAGTGCGTGCGTGTTGTGGGGCATATGGGCGGCGAAGACGGTCATCCAGAGGCTGGGCTGCACCTTCGAAGGCGATCCGGTCATGAGTAGCTATTGGCTGGACCATTATATGAAGAATGCTTTGGGCGCAGGTATCCATAGTCCCCACGTGCGCACTTCAGCTGGACAAGAAGTCAAATCGGGATATTTGCATAAATTCTATAAACAAAACCAATAATGATTTAATAATTTTGCTGTTTAAATTGCAAGTGTCTGTAAATTAAAAAAAGTGATTTTTTTTAGTAATTTAAAAATTGTAAATGCGAATCAACTGATTGCGTTTATTTTTCATTTATTTCACCATTATCGTCATTAACAATTTCGATTAGAAGATTACAGTTGCCTATTCAAGAACCGAAAGAGTCAATATAAAGGGTGGGCCATCTAGTGGTTTCTTTTTAAAAATGCGATAAAATTAAAAAAACAAAATTTCCCCCATTAATTATGGAACACAACAAAGACCTTGTTGATGGTTTCGGGATGTAGCTCACGGATTGCTTGGATGATATTGGCCTTAAGTGCTTGAATCGTTTCTGGATTGTTGGCATAACATCGGTCCTTCACGGTTCCCCATAAAAAAAGTCCAAAGAGATCAAATCGCAGCTCCGAGGCGGCCAATAGACAGCGCCAAGACGGCTGATAACACAAAAAACGCACTGTCTTTGGAAATAAGTTTTCAATATTTGACTCATTTCATTCCGCGAAGATATGATACTGACCATCGATTTCGAGCGGGAAACAGCTGTCAGTGTCAAAATAACCTATGATTTAAAAAGAAACAACTAGATGGGCCACCCTGTATATGGTAAGGGTGGTCCGATTAAATGCTATATTCAGAAGCAACACGTTTGATTTATTTATTTAAAAAATTAAACGTCCGGTCTGGGGCTGAAAAGTTATTAAAAAATTTTTTTTTAGCATTCCTCGAGTTATTGTTAGGTTAGGTTAGGTCGAGTTATTGTTGATGCAAACCAAAAATACATTATATAGGATCTTGAAGTTGATATTAATATTGAGCATGTTTAGATTTCTACAACACATCTCGCACGATGACATTGAATAGATTAAAGATAAGCTTTAAAGATCATAAGCGTTCTGTTGCAATGCAAACCATATCTGGAACTCCAGTTTATGCAAGTTTAGATTGAAGACTAGAATGTCCAAAAGAGTTAATATGACTACCTTGAGATCGTCTTAAAGTCCAATAAAATACAAAACTGAAAAAATTTATTTAAAAATGTTATCATTTAAAGAATCATTCATTAAAGTCTATCAAGTGTACTGTTCGAAAGGTTAGAGCGCACCGTCAAAGGCTGATCGCATCTTATTAGAGTGGTCAATAGATAGAGTTGTCAATCGAGAGAATGATCCATAAAAACAAATCCATAACAAACATCCTTTCGTTCAAGAGACAAGAGAGACAAGAGAGCCTTGAGAGACAAAATAAAAAAATTTTAAGTTCTCGACAATTTCCGAGACAAGTCCAAATTCAGTGAAAGCCTTGAATGGGAAAATACTCTCAATTGCGAAAATTGCACTTAACCCCTCTGTTACCCTAAAAAAAACTGGCACATTTGTCCCTTCGGGTCATAAAATGACGCCGATTTATTTATTTTTTTTATTTTGTTCCAAAAAGTAAAGACAATGTCATAGTAAAGACAATTTCATACCAGTTTCGTGCTATTGGGTTTCGATCCTTTCAAACTTCAAAGCTCATTGAGATGTGTGGGCGAAGCTACGCCCTTAATTAAATGCCCTTTTCCTCTTCCCCCCATTTCCACTGTCGAAAAACATGACCCAATAGTAAGTTCGATCTGACTGTCATTGATGTGCGATTTATAGTTCCGAAGTTATATACAAAATTTGGAGCGTTAAAAGAGTGTCACGCCCATTATTAAATATCCATGAAATATTTCCAGTGAACAAAATGTGTCTACATGGGGACACTGCACGAAATTGCAATGTTGTATGACTCATAATTTCGATTTTACTCCATAGTAGAAAGGGTGGTATTGCTAGTGCCACGCCCTCTTACCAACACAAAACAACACAAAAATGCCAGAAATATTTATCCACGACACTTTGAAACCAAACCTAATGAAATTCACTTCTTGAGTTCAGTACTGTAAAATGTCTCCAAGGCCAAATTAGTATAGTTGCTCATTTGCACGTAAACCAGTGTTGCAAATAAAATTTAGAAATTTAGCGTATATTCAAATGGCTTAAAATTAGTCACTGAGTCCAAAGGAAAACAATGCTTCACCAGAAATTTAAATTTTTTATCAAAAATGACTCCAAGGTAACAGAAATGTTAACCTTGTAGGTTACTGTTTTGAAGCCAGGCCGACATCAGGTCTGGCAGGGCTTGATATGAACTTTGACATAGGCATTCAATATTGTATTGAAAAAGATAGCATATAAAGAAAATTCAAAAATTATTTAAAAACATTGAAAATATTTTCCCCCCCACTAGAGACTTTAACAAAATTCAACGCAAAACAATCGTTCCTGCCGCCCTTCGTTTTGGCCAGCATGTGCGAGTCCGAAAAGCGAGCCGAACAACCAGTCGAGGATGAAGCCGACCGCATCAGCTTTTCGTGCAGCAAACCTGCGACGCTAACCGAGAACATGGTGATCGCTTTCGGCAATCCGCTGCTCGACATGCTCATCGACGCGGACGAAGCGCTGCTGAGGAAGTACGACCTGCAGCCCGACAACGCCATTCTGGCGACCAAGCGCCACTATTCGCTCTACGACGAGCTGGCCACCATGGCCAGCATGAAGTACTTGAGCGGCGGCTCGATTCTCAACACGGTGCGCGTCCTGCAGTGGGTGATGCGCAAACCGTTCGTGTGCGCGTTCTTCGGCTGCATAGGCACCGACGTGCGATCGCGCATACTAATCGATCAGACGATTGCCGATGGCGTCAATGCGCAGTTTCAGCAAACCAGCGACTACCAGACGGGCCGCTGCGCCGTGCTCGTTAACGGCGCGTACCGCTCACTCGTCGCCGACCTGGGCGCGGCGCCGCACTTCGATGAGCGCTACTTGCGCCGCTACACGAACCGCAAACTTTTCGAGCAGGGCAAGTACTTCATCACTTCGGGCTACTTCCTGCAGAGCAGCCCCGACACTGTGCTCGAATTGGCGAAGATGGCGCACGAGACATCGCGCACGTTCATCTACAGTCTGAGCTCCGCTTTGATAGTCAGGGAGTGCATTGACTACTTGAAGATGTTGTTGCCGTACGTGGACATACTGTTCGGCGGCGCGCCCGAGGCTCTGGCCCTGGGCTCTTGCATGCGCTGGAAGCCGAACGTCAAGCAGATCGCCAAGCAGGCTTTCATGCTGCCAAAGATGAATCCGCAGCGACAGCGGGTGATCGTTTTTACGCGCACCTTGAATCCGGTGATAGTTGTGCAGGAGGACTTTGTGCGCGAGTTCCCGGTGTTCCCGGTGCCGGCGGACAAGATCATCGACACGAATGGCGCGGGCGACGCCTTCATGGGCGGCTTCCTGGCGAAGTACTTGCAGGGCAAGGAGACAAGCGTGTGCGTAATGTGGGCTCACTGGGTAGCGAATGTGGTTATTAAGAATTGGGGCTGCACCTTCGAGGGCCGACCGATCATAGACCAGTTGTGGCTGGACGGCTACTTGCAACACTGTGCTAAATTGACGTCACCATCAGAGTCCGCACCTAAAACCACACCAGCGACGTAGTTGATGCTAAACTAAATTTTCGTATGAATTTATGACTTTAAAATTTACACTCGTTTACAAAATTGTGTAAAAAGAAAATGTATTATTTAACTGTCTTGTAATTTTGTAATTTTTTTTGTAATTTTTGTACGTTTGTATAAATTGTAAAAAAATATATATGTATATATACATTGGGAGCTCGAATAATGTCGATTTTTAAAACTTCCGAACCAAATCTAAACTGTTTCTTTTATCTTTGAGTCGCTGAATGCGAATATATAACAAAACATGACAGTTCGCTAATAGCCAGAGCCCGACTAAATAATCGGCTTCGGCCACATTCGGCTAAAAGGTAAAAAAGCCGAAGCTAAACATGTTTTGAGTACATATCGCTCGATATCGGAGTTGAATTTAAAAGAGCTCGCAGCTGAAAAGCAGCAATGCCAGCACACGTTTTCGGGTAGCGTGGCCCCAACCCACATTCA
Source organism: Melieria crassipennis (assembly GCA_963668005.1). Classification (NCBI taxonomy): domain Eukaryota; kingdom Metazoa; phylum Arthropoda; class Insecta; order Diptera; family Ulidiidae; genus Melieria; species Melieria crassipennis. The sequence continues at coordinate 111,407,311 of OY764962.1, read as the reverse complement.
CAATAACCAAAAACATCTTTTGAAAACAGACTGCACTCAAGGTTAATAGACTAAAGGCATGGTGCAATTATTAAAGGTGATGTACGTTGGGACAGCCGAATTTTGACACTCAGCTCAATGTTGTATTTCAGGAGCAGGGGTAATGTGAAATAAATTGAGGGCTTTTCATGAAAAGGTATTCAAAAAAAGTAGTATTTTATGCGTGATATGCCTAGATGTAAGACAGTCCATTGTTAGAATTTAACATATAGGAAAAAATCTTAACCCTTAAATTCCAAAGAATACAGATTTTGATAAAAAAAAATAAAAATGAAAAAAAAAAATTATGCATGATGTGTGGAAAGATGAAATATAGAAGAAAGTTATTAAAGAAAATGTTACCATCAGATTTTAGTTACGTTTTTTATAAAAATAAGAAACCATTAAAATGCTTTTGGGTGCGTTAGGATCATTAAAAACGATTTAAGAGGTATTTTTAAAGATACAATAATTTAAAAGCCTCTTAAATCGTTTTTAATGATCCTAACGCACCCAAAAGCATTTTAATGGTTTCTTATTTTTATAAAAAACGTAACTAGTAACCAGTTTGAAAAGAAAAGAAATGCAAATATATTTTGTTGATTTTATTTTCAATGCACTTGTTTAAATATTTTATGCGAAAGTGCATTCAGCATTTAAAAAATAATTTTTTTGCATTAGTGTTTATAGTGCTTCTAAATAAAAAAGGACTTTTTCAAAGAAGCATTACTGATTTGCTAAGGGAGCCAACATTGTCAAATTAGAACGAGACGGGTGTCTACGTACATCACCTTTAATTATTGCATCATGGGGCAACAGCACGAATGTTGAATAAATAAATGTTTTTGGCAGAAATTTCTAGAAAATCGAGCTCAGAATTGGATTCAAGTTCGCAAATGAAGCTGACAGCAGGTTAACCTCAAAACACCATTATAACTGAAATGATATTGCTGGAATTGAAATTGGTATTACGTCTTTCGGACTCAAAGATATATCTTGATTATCGGTTCAAACTGCCTTAAATATTTGTTTATAAAAAAAATTTGGTCATAAAAGATCAAGTTATTTAGCTTAAAATTAGTCTACTAAACCCCTGCCTCCAAAATGAAATCCAGTGTGCGTCACTGTATGCACCAATACACAAAAATGTCAAACTAAAAGCATTGGTGGCAAACTCATACGGTGCGATCAACTACGGTGACCGCAACTCATTAAGCGACATGATATCAGCATTTGACCAGAGCTGAAAAAAGCTGCCATCTGGAGACACAGGACACATGGGAAAGGGGGCAGAATGCCAATTTCGAATGCAAGTAATGCCAGCTCCATTGAGAGTTCGCTGTTGTGCTGCGGGCGGTAATGCATTGTTGATTTTTCCGCTGCCTTGTTAGCGTATTTGGCCGCACGACTGTAACAACACGCGCCCAATATGCTGGAAAATCAATTCGGAAATTATGAATTATGCAAAGCACCAAGCAAAGTTTTAAGTAAAAACAGCAGCACATAGTCTGGCCTAGAAAATCCATAAATCGAGCATAGTCCGCCGAACGGCGGCAACCAGCAAATGGCTATTTTCAACATATTGGCGAATTTGCATTTGTGCCAAATTTCGAGGGTTTTATTCAAAAGTTTTTTTGTTCTAAAGAAAATGGTTGTGCACATTGCATTCGTATTGCGAATAATTGAATTTTACCATATAGACGGCATAAATCAGTATTGAAACCAAATCCAGCGTGCATATTTGTTGTTATACTCATATAGGAATATAGAACTAAAGGCTCATTTATGACTCGGCTTTGTGGAAAGATAATTCAAACTCATGCTGCTTCATTCTTTTATGCATTTTGAATGCATTAGTAGAGACATTATTCAACAACGAAACGATATGCTTGCAAAAATATTTTGCTAAAACTTTTAATGACAGCAAAAACAAAAATGCTAATTAGTTCAAATCCGAGTAGCAAACCAATAAACAGCATTAAATATGAGTGCAGCAGTTTCATTAACGATGCTAAGCGTTATTCGGCACAATTATTAAAGCATTTCACACATACCTACATACATACATTCACACACCTGCATAATGCACCACAGACCCACGTCAACGCATTTGCCTATGGTTGTGTGTGTGTGTTTGTATGGAATGTTTGTCCCGAACCGGCATGTCGAATGCTTCTGTGTGTACTTGTCCGGAATTACGCAAATTGCCATTTACTTTACCCATCATCGCCATTTGCCGCATTAAATTAAGGGTTTATATTCATTAAACGGTTTTGGCAGACGTGCAAAAATTCTTCTGAAAACTTACTTTTACTTCGGTGCTAAGAATTCTCCACTTGTTCGTAAATAAAGGAATTCAACGCATATTCCTCTGTTTACGAGTAAGTGAAGAATTCTTAGCACGGAGTCTTAGCAAAAGTCAGTTTTCAGCAGAATTTTAGTCCATCAGTCGAGGAAGCTATTTCGTCGAGTTCGAAAGGGTTCAATATGGAAATAACAAATGGAAAATAAAAATGATACAAGATATGTTTCGGTTTTCATAAAATTAAAATATGTTTAAGTACTTGTTTGTACAATCGTTTGTTCGTGTTGGAGTTGTTACGGGTCAGAATAATTTTGTAGTATACAGGGTGTCCCAAGAAAAGTGGCAGCTGTTGTCTACGATTGATGATTCGATTATTGAAAATGGAGCGCAAGCACTATGCAAACAATCGATTTTTTGGGAACAACTATTTTTAGAACTGCTATGTCAACTAACCACCAAGATTGTGAGATTTATATTTTTTGGGTCTTGTGAAACCTGAGGTCTATGCGAATAAACCACAAACAATTCCTTTGTGAGATAGAACCACATTTTTATCGAAATGTCATCGAAAATCAAAAACGAAGACCTCTGATCAGTGGGAGCCATTTGCCGAATATTATTCCATACTTATGTTCCAATTAAGTATGGAATAATACACTTTATAATGCAATGCAAACATCAATCAGCAAATTTTTGTTTTATTTATTATTTATTTATTTATTTTTAAATTAGAATTATTATTATTATTAAAATTGTTATTAAATAAAATTATTACAATTATTGGGACATTCGTTATTTGATGATAAAAAAATATTTCTTATTTAATTCAGAAATTTTTTTATATTACGAAAGTGTTCAATATTTTCTGATTGAATTGTTTTTTTTAATTGTAAATTTTAAATTTGTTTCATATGTAGTTCTAATTTTTCATTTACATATTTAACATTATTTTTTTGTTGTTGTTGTTGTTGTTTGTTCTTTTCTGAGTGACGATTCATTGCAATGTCAAATATTTTCCAATAAAAAAACAACAATTCATTTGCATTAAATTGCTATTCAATAAAATAATTAATAAAAAACGACAATTCATTTGCATTAAACTGCTATTCAATAATTCAAACTGAACTCTTCTTCATGATAACAAATCAAACTTCAAGTCTAAAAGAAAATGTTTTTGTAATGGAACACTGAAATGCCTACGCCTTAACATCCTTCAAAATAACTCTGCTTTCGACAAAAAGCCAAAGCAAAAGGCCAAAACCCAGACCCAATAAATATGTCAATCAGCGCCGAATTGAAACAGACTTAATAGCAACAAAATATCATGTTTGGTTTAGTATCCAAATGGCAGGAAAATTGGGTATTTTGCTATTGGAAAAATCACAAAAGGGACTGAGGCAGGTGAAATGGAAAATGCTTTAACTGGCATTAAAGTGAACAGAAGTTTGGCCAAAGAAACTTTTAAATCAAAGAATGTCAATGTAAATGTATTGAATTGAATTGAATTGAATTTAATATAAATGCCATTGAACCAGCACCGAGGTTTTTATTTTATAGCGAGAAAATTGGACAATGAAACTGTCCACGTCCATTGGCATAAAACTTGCATGTGCAATAAAGTAATATTGATAGTTCTTTTTAATACAAGTACAAGTAAGTATTAGTAATATTTATAGTTTTTTTTTTAGTAATATTGATAGTTCTTTTTAATACAAGTATAACAATTTTTGAATTGAAACTCTTTTTTATAATTTGCTTACAAAGCAAAGTGTGGGTGTGTCGGAAAATGGTATTTGGCCAGAGAAATGAATGGTGGTGCTTGTAAATTGTATCCCTGTAACAGTCGCTATGAGCCAAGTTGTTGGCTTTCCTTGCATTTTTTAAACTTTTACTTATTACTTATTGGTATTACACAATTTTCATACAAAATTGTTTCATGCATTGAAAATTGCTTCGAGCGTATCTACAACATGTGCCCATCTTTAAATTTAAAAATTAAATTCGTTTCAAATGTAAATTGCAGCATGAATTGTAAGACTTTTAACTGGTTTTAAATTTAAAATTAATGAATTAATTGAATTGAATTTCAGGAACGAGCCGTTGATTGAAAAATATATAAGTAACAAAAGGAATTAATAATTTTAACTACAGCTGCAATAAAGCAAATAAATTAGTCAGTTTAAATGAATTAATTCGTATTATGATAAAAACGATCATTCACAATTCACGGTTCGGACAACAACATCTCCTCAACTCTGTGTGTGTTCAGTAGTGAATTGACAAATGGAAATTAAACAATTAAAGTTACTCCTTGAATGGTTGCACATAATCAAATTTGCGGTTTTTGTTGATGTGCATTTCCGGTGCGATAATTATACGAAATGAGAATGAGCACAAATTTGCATGGCGACCACTTCGCTATTTACATATATTTAAAAATATGTGCATCTCTTTTTGTTGTTGTTGTTGTTGTTTACCTTATCATTAGCAACTGAGCAATTGCGCAAATTCTGCTCATTGGACCCAACTGGCAGCGGCCAGTGTAACTCAATTAGCGGCAATTACTTCAGTTTGCTCTGTGGCCGTTTTTTGCGGCCATCTGCTATCTGTGCATTACCCGTTCGCCGCTGCGTCAGGCGATTTAACTTGCGGGCGCTCGTAATTTATTTACAACGTTATCATTATGGCCACTTGTCCAACCCTACTCAAACGGCCGGCCGGCTAACTTCCCACCGAACTCTCGAGCGGCTGTCGCACTCAAAGTTTGCTCGCACCTGTAATCTATTTGCCTTATAAATTGTACACCAAATGGCGACAATTTTCATTTGTTTTCTTCTCGCTTAACGTATTTTTAAATGGTTTGACATTTAAACTGATTTCATGGTAATTGTTCAGCGATTTTGACGTATTGTTCGTCGACAGCTGTTCATGAAAATGTATGCAATAATAATTTAATTATTGTTGGATCTTTTTGTTTTAATTTTTTCATTGACATTTTGTAAACTGTGTTAATGAAATGCCAATTTGTAATCGAAAATTTTGAATTGTTGCATTTTTACAGTGCACTCGATATTGTTGTATGAAAAATACCACAAATTCACGGTAAGCTATAATTAATTTAGTTGGAAGCGTAATTGCCCCAAACAACATTGTGGCAACAAGAAAAATTTAAAGGATACGCGTTCCAGGTGTTTGCGTGGTGGCGCAATTTTATTTGCACGCCAGCTGCCCCACTGATCACAGCCACTTGGTTGGCGACTGCATTCGTCCTTCGTCCTTTGCAATTTGCCTACTTATTCGCGCCGGAGCGCCCACGAGACCAAGTCAACGCTGCGTAACCGTAAGTGCTGATGTCCTTAGCGGCGAGTGCAAACACAAGATACAATTTTTAATCTTCCTCGTGCGGTTTTCCTTGTTTTTTGACTGTTTGTGCTGTCTTCAGTTGTACTCTTCGAAGTGCTAACATAAAACTTTTGCCAAAGAGCTTTGCGCCGAAATGTTTGTGGTCACGCAATTTTAGGTCTTTTTTGTACTAACCAATAGTTTTGATATCTGTATTCACATTCGTTGTACACATCTATATACATACATATGAAGGCTTGTTGTAAACACACACATGTATGTCGATATGCCACAATATTATTTATTTGAATGTGGAGTGCATAAAAACTGGCGCGTGCTTTGAATTATGCAAAGCTGATAAAATCAGCGAACTAATTAAAGTTGTAGCAAATTTTATACCATAAACTTCCTCTACAAACATGTAATTGATTCATACAAACGCGAAATGATTATTAAAAGAAAGAATAAAATTCAAAGCAACCAAAGCTTCAGGGAATATTAATGCTAAAATTAGTAGTGAGAAGAAAATTGCAAAATGACGTAAATATTTAGCTTATAGTATAAGAAATTATTTCAAATACTGCGAATTTTTCAATATTTTATTCTAGAAATCCATAAAGTTTCCTTTAAACGTTGGTTATATTAAAAATTATTATTATAAAATTATTAAAAATTATATTACAAATTTCTGTTCCAAACACTGGATCGACGAAACGTGTTTTTAATTTTTAGTCTGTGCCATGGCTTCTGTGCTGATATGTTACTTTTGTATATACGAGCAATACTAAATAGCACAGTTTCGAATGAAAGACAACCGCATTGGATTAAAATTCTAAAAGTCGAGCGTTTGAATTTCGACTGAGCCCACCTCAAACAAAGAAATATTTATTTGAGTTAAAGAAAAACCTCAGAGCAAAATAATTATCTACGCAATTGTTAGCGCGTTCGTTTATAAATAAAAATTTTCTTTTAATTCCTAACCTATTCTTTTTCAAGAAACATTCGCGGCAGCTTATATACAAGGTGCAACCCAAAGTAAACAGGACTTTTATAAAATAAAGAAAACGGATGATTATTTTTGTATAATTCTTTTTATTTATTCAAAATACTCTCCTTCTGCTTCGATACAACGTTTTGCACGGTCCAAAAGCATTTGGAATGAGTGTTTTAGGTCATCGGCCGGCATCGCCTTCAGAATGTTGGTACAAGCCTTTTGGATGTCCTCAACGTCCTTATAACGGTTTCCTTTCATCGGCAAATGCAACTGACCGAATAAGTAGAAGTCACAGGGAGCCATATCAGGCGAATACGGTGAATGATTGATGGTAAAAATGCGATTTTTGGTCAAATAATCGGTCGTAACTAGGGCTCTGTGAGCCGGTGCATTATCATGCAATAAACGCCAACTTCCTTCCTCGCGATATTCTGGCCGAATACGACGAATGCGATGCACCAAACGCTTCAAAACTTCAACATAAAACAAAGCGTTAATTGTTTTTCCCGGTGGAACAAACTCTCGATGAATTATTCCCTTTGAATCGTAGAAACAAATGAGATGAGTTTTGATTTTTGACTTCTCACGGCGGGTTTTTTCGGATTTGGCTCATCTGGGTGCTTCCATTCGGCACTTTGACGCTTTGTTTCGGGATCATATTGAAAGCACCACGTTACGTCACCGGTTACGATGTTGAACAAGAAATTTGGATCAGGTCTGGCCTCCCGAACGATGTCTTTTGCGTGCTCAATTCTCTGCGCTTTTTGGTCGTCGGTTAAAGTGTGCGGAATGAAGCGAGAACACACTTTACGGTTAAAATGCGATCAATTGATGTTTTGGAGATGTTCAATTCCATTTCCATCAATTCCAATGATGATTTTGGCTGCATTTTGATAAAATCACGCACAGTTTTGATGGCATCGTCAGTAATCACAAATTTCGACTGGCCGACGTGTTCGTCGTCATTCAAGTCTTCACGACCATTCTTGAATCGATTCAACCACTCATTAACACGGCCACGGGATAAACAATCATCACCATAAACTTGCTTTAACAATTTAAACGTTTCGGTAAAAGTTTTACCAAGTTTAAAACAGAACTTAATATTAGCTCTTTGTTCGATCGACATTCTCGTACCAAAGTTAAAAACATACTGTCACATTGAGCGGGATATTTCGGCGTCTACTAGACCAAATGTCATGAAATTTAGATAGTATGTGAATGAAAGATGTACCTTTCCAACGCATGTCCTCACACATAGATGGCGCCACCAGAAACGTCCCTATTGCAAAAGTCCTGTTTACTTTGGGACGCACCTTGTATAAATTTATGTTTATTTTGGTTTTTATTTATATAGATGGAAAGTATCAAAAGCCAAAACCCCGTCAGTGTGGGACTTTTACCTCACTAAAACCACCTCGTTCGCGTCCAGTGGCTAACCCAGTCCTACCGTCACGGTTTCCGTCAGATGAAGGGCTCAATCGTCCGTTGTATGTCATAGTCGTCAACAGTTCTAGTACTATATATTTACATCCGATTACGGCACCTAGTAATAACTCTGGCCGCCATGTTGCACGCTGTGTCCCAGTTTTCCGACGACGACGTCATTTGCGTCACCAAGTTTTCCGGTGTAGGCCTTTATAACACCGTGCGACAAAAATTTAAAAAAATTTTCACACCGGAAAAAATCCATATGGGCGTGAAACTAGAGACCAAATATAGTAATACTGCGTACTCAGTTTTGTATTTCTACATCCTTTGTCCTTTTGAAGGGGATATAAAATAAAAAATATATAAAAAATACTTAACCTTGTTAGAATATGGCGATATGTACTACTGTGTACAAAGAATACCGGAATTTGTTTATAATTCAAAAAATCTTTATTTATTCTTCCAAAGCAATTTCATCGCTGCAATGCACTTATGCCAACGGACTTTCCAATTCACGTTGAATCTCTTCAATCGATTCAAAACGGTGTCCTCAAAGTGGTCTTTTGAGTTTGGAGAATAGCCAGAAGTCACAAGGAGCTAAATCAGGCGAATACGGTGGCTGTGGAACGATATGAGTTGGCGAAATGCTCACGAAGAACCAATGCCGTGTGAGATGGTGCATTATCGTGATGCAAATACCAAGAGTTGTCTTTCCATAAATCCGGCCTCTTTTTGCGAATAGCTTCACGCAAACGACGCATAACGCTCAAGTAATATTCCTTGTTGACAGTTTGGCCCGGCGGAAGGAACTCATAATGCACAACACCACGATAATCGAAGAAATCGAATTCCGGGTATTCTTTGTACACACTAGTATATCAAATGGAAGAGAAAAGGCTCAAGAATTGAAACAAAATTAATGTTTTATCTATTTGTAAAAAAAAGGATATGAAAAAGGTACTTTGAAAATTTTAATCCTTTATATCCTTGCAAATTTACATCGAATTTTCTTGAAAAGTAAGTATGTTAAAACCCCAAATCTCCTTGATCACGTGTCAAAATTTCATTATTCTCGATTCATTGATTTTGTATCTTTTTATTATTTAAAATACTGATACTCAAATAAATTAGAATTTTTGTACTTCATTAGAATTGAAGCTTCCGTCTTTTTTTTTAATAACTTTCGAACCAATAAAGTTAGAGTAATGACATTTTGGCACGTGATCAAGGAGATTTGGGGTTTTAACATAGTTACTTTTCAAAAAAATTCTATATAAATTTTCAAGGATATAAAGAATTAAATTTTCAAAGGACCTTTTTCATATCTTCTTTTTTACAAATAGATAAAAAATCAATTTTATTTAAATTCTTGAGCCTTTCCTCTTTCATTTGATGTACATATCGCCTAGAATATGGCGAGTTTTTTTTATTTTTTATCCCCTTCAAAATTTTGAAGTCCTTTTAAAAGGACAAAGGATGTAGAAATGAAAAACTGAGTACGCAGTATAACTATGTTTTGTCTCTAGTTTCACGTACATATGGATTTTTGCCGGTGTGAAAAATGCTGTCGCACGGTGTAATATGTAGGCATTACGGATTGCAATCCCAGTTTTACAATCCCGGGATATCGCAATCTCAGGATTCCGGGATGTTTTAGGGATTGAATATATTATTTTAAGTAAGGAACTAAATCAGACGTCTTTTTAAATCTAAAAAATATTATTTTAATAAAATTGTGTGTTCTTATTCTAAAACTGGGAACAAACTGTTCATGACAAATAAACATAAATTTAATAACATAAAAATGCATTTAATTACACCACCTGACAAACCTGCTGATGAAAAGCATCTCTCTTGTGCAATACTAGTAACTGAAATCGTATGTAAATCTTCATGTACTGTTTGAAAGTTTTGGCCATGGTTTCCACCATTTCAAAATGAATTAAATTTGGTGTAACATCAATAATTCAGATTTTCCTATACGAGTAGCTTTAAGTCTCAAATGAAACTTTTATACCAGCTGTTTCTTTCTTTAACACTCTTATTTACACCTTTTCCCCAGTTTATTATGAATGTGTCAAGTCACTTTGGCGTAAAGAAGAGATGAATTTGCAAATTTTTACAAATTTCGGTTTGTTTACTTTTTTGGATGTTTTCTTTTTTGGGAAGCATAAGCTTGATAATTCTTCTGATTTAAGCTACTTTATAATTCTTTCTGCAAAAGTACGCAAACAGAGCTAGTTTGTATACATTTTTACAAAGTATCTGTACAAAAACAGAGCTATTGTTGCCTTAGAACCTATTCAAACTATTAAATTTATTTTATGTATATTATTAAATAAGAAGTTTTGTCCTTTTTGGAAATTAAGATGACAAAAGCAAAAACTAAGATATTTTTACATTTCAGTCCTGGGATCGGATTTTGTCAATCCCGGCATTTTTCGGGACTGAAATTGTCCTCATGGACGATGAGGCTCCGGTAAAAATGGTGTTCGATGCGGTAGTTGGTGGTCGACGAAGAGGGGGAGGGGGGCATATCTCAGCAGAGACGCCTGGAGAGAGCTTCCGTGGCAGTCCGTAACCTAATAACCGGTTGTTAAGGTCAGTTAAGTAAGTAAGTAAGAAATTGTCCGGGATTTCGTGATTCGGGATCCCAGCATTGCAATCCTTAAATACTAGGCATATACAAAATGTATGCGCACATCTCTATGCATGCAATATGCACAAAACACACATAACCCACCCAAATGTATAATACATATAAATATTTATTCATCGCTGAATGGCGCGTAATTAGGCTGCAACTACATATGAGCTGCGGTTTTCCTGCCGCTATTGTAGCCACGCACATGCCCGCATTTGCATATTTCCGCTATTCATTAAAATGCGCATTTTAATTGAGGCCGTTTTAAATATTGATTTAGAAAATCTGCCACACGCCGCACCATTTGCAACATTCAACATTTGCTTAGGCGGCTTTCACTGCAATTAGCAATTGCCGAATTTCAATCACTACGCAATGCTGTCGTGTTTATTGCGTTTATTCGCGGTCGTATTTATAATTAATAATCCAAATTAGCGCCAGACCAAAGTTGACACGAAAAGTTTAAATTTCACCCATTGCTGTCGCTATGTGAAAATCCCACTTGAGTTTACTACATTTTTGTGTAATTTTTGTTTTGCGCTCATAAGCGAAGATGATTCTATGGCAATTGGAAAGTTTTCTTCAAACTTTTTTTTGTTGATACTTAGGCAACAACGCCAGAACAAAATCGCATGTGGCAATTGACTTAAAAGCTCCGCTCACTTAAAGGGGATGATTGCACCAAATAAAAGTCACTTTAGACAATTAGTTATGTATAGAGAATAAAATATACGGGTATGTGAAATGTTATAAAAACTTTTAACGTTAAGAGGAGAATTAATTATAGACAATTAGTCACATAATCTGATTCCAAGGAACACTTGATATACATATATATGTACATAACATTACATCTTCTTATGTCCTTACAAAAAAAGTAGCGATAAAGGAACCGGGAAAAGCAGTCAACGCTGGCTTTTTTTGCAGAGGGTGGAAATCATTGATTGATTTTTATCAGCTAAAACCAGCCAAAAATGCTCGTAGAAACTAAACGTATATGGCTGCATTAATAAAAATTGGCTTCAAACTGTAGCTAGGGTCATTAGCTTTTAGTAATAAAGCGCATGTCAACCATATCCGAAATGAGAAAATCGGAAAAATGAGAAAATCGAAAAAATAAGAAAATCGGAAACATGAGAAAATCAATGCGCAAAGTTGACTTTGCAAAATCGCTTTGCGAATTGTGCCAACCCCCTAAAAGATAATAGTAATGATGCTTGTTAAATCTAAAGGTGTAGGTTTACATCAGTGAAAACCCCTCGAAATGTTACTGGAGTCTCCAGCTTTCTGGATTAAGGGCAATGTTGACGGTATGCCGAGGGAAACGTTGGAAAATCAATGCGTAATGTAATCTTTGAAAAACAAAGAACAGTAAAATAGTTTTTATACTACCGACCACCTAGTGGGCCCCTTGAAAGGTGTAATCTAAAAGACTATTTAATAATTTTTATAATTTATGATTTTGATTGAAAATTTTGTTTTTTCCAATAATCAGAAAGGCCTAAAATCGGCTTCAAAAATGTTTGTCTTTCAATGTGCGACTCTATTATACGTTAAAAAAAACTAGAGAAAGTGTAAAGTAATTGAATAGAAAATCTGAATGGCATGAATATAATAAAAATTATTCCTCAGATTCACTTGGTTCAGTGTCTAACACGGAGTCAAATTTTCTCAAATGAAGAGCTTAACGTTTTTTATTGCTCAAAGCAATGCATCAAAATCCAGAGAATTGTTTATTATTTTTTTGGGCTGAAATGATAAACTTGAATCTGATTTTGATTTTTGATTTTGCAAACAAAACACAGAAAAATGCATACAAAATCATTTTAAAAAGATCATTAAACGAAAACCAAAAAAAAATCCCACATTAGAAGACACATGAAATCGCACTTTATAAATTCATGGACATTTTGATATAGCATCAGAAATGTTTTTTCACTGCATATAAGCAGAAATCACTTTGGAATCTTAAAGAAAACCGAAAAACGAACACAATGCGTATACTTACATACCTTTTTCAATGTCAAAACATTATTGTTTTCTATGAAAAAATATCTAAGAAACATTCGAGTTCCACATTAGAAGAGCTCCCACTATGGACAATCCTCCCTTACTTATATTTTTAAATTTTTTACTTTTATTTACTTACTTATGTTTAAAATTATTTTTAAATTTTTAAATTGAATAATTTTTCCATTCCATTACTTTAAATAAACTAACCATAGGTAACATTTATTCACCAATTTTTTGCAACACCATAACTGGGTGAACTCCAGTCCTTTTTGGCTGATTTTTCGCTACAGGTATGCATACAGTTTAAATAATAAAAACCGAAAATTCTAAATTTTACCTTTTTTCAAGCCTTTTAAATTTTGTAACTAATTTAAAATTTTTTCAATTATCTTTCTTAATTAATCATTTAAGGCCAGGTTCCTCCAAAAAACACTTTTTTTTCAAAAAATTCCATTTATTGTTAAAAAATAATTTGAAAATAAATTTACTACTAAAAAACATGTTTTTTTTGTTTTTGTTATTATGGTGGCTCCGAAAACAGCTGCTCAAACTCGTCCGATTTGTTGATGAGTGTCACCATTTCTTGGAAACGAATCATGTGAAAGCAAAAGGCAAAACAGTTTCATATTCTGTATCGAATTGTCTATGTTCGGAACTAGAATAAAACATTTTTACTGAAAAATAAACAAAATGGCGTACTTTTAAATTTTTGACCCTTTTTTTGCACTTTTGATTGTTAATAACTTTTTTAAATAACAATGAATATTTTTGGTTGTAGTTCCGACCATAGAGAGACATTTAAAGAGTAAAATTCCGTTTGGTTCATGATGATAAGTGAAATAGTTTTGAAATACGAGTGACACTCAGTTGAAAAAATGTAGTTTCGAGAAAAAGCCGATTCAAGATTTTATTCGTAGAAATTCCGCTTGAGCGCGCACCGTCCTCCCTTATCTCAACCTACTTCTAGGCAGCGCATACCTTCGGGACTAATTATACATCATTTCTAAGAGTATTTTCTAGCAATTTATAGAAAAAAAAAAATTTCGATTTTTTGAAAATTGTTTGGAGGAACCTGGCCTTAAATTGTTCAAGCTTTACGTCAGCTTAATTTTAAGTGCAAATTGCTTTCGCTTTAATAATGAAAATCTTTTGAAGTTATAAATGAAGTTTCGCGTTAGAGCGACAGCTAATGTGCCCTCATACCATTAAAAAAAATTTAATTTGGTAATTTTATTTTAATTTAAGCACACTTCAATTTGATTACATATCCAAAAATAATCTGCCGGAAGCATCAAACATGGGGTTTTGCAGAATGTGTGAGCGCATGAGTAGGCCGGGGCTGAAGAAAGCCTCAATTAAGGCGACAAGTTGCGCACTGTTGCTCAACTCCAGCCACTCGTTGACGCCGACTCAAGTGCCTCCGATTCGAGTGCTTTAATTTGCAACGCAAATCGCTGGCGCTGCCACGTAATGAATGCGATTGCGCCTGTCGCCGGGGAGCGTTTGCAGTGGCCGTAAATATTTGCCGGCAACAGCGTGTGCGTCGAAGAGCACAAAAGCACAAAATTAATTAAAATATTGCACTGCGTATGCATGCCAACACTGCGTGCAGCCACGACAGCCGGCCATGGCTGCGCTGCCAGAATTAATTAATTTCCTTGCCGCTTGCAACGGTGTATGCAAAGCGCAAAGTCTAACCGCCGCTGACGGTGGTTGTTGTTGCTGTCAGCGTACGCGTCCGCGACGGCGAATAAGTAAAGCAATTGATTTATGGATGCCATGGTCACGGACAGTGCACGCACGGAGTCAATATTATTTATACGCGGCAAGCAACGCGCCGGAACTTGAAGCATCACTTGAAATTAAAATTCGACTTGCGCATTTCATTTGCAAATGTTCACAATAAATTATTAAATCCTCCTTGTCAGCAAACGAGTGAGGAAGAAGCCGGACAAGTCGAAATGCTGCAAATTGCGATTCACTTCCACTCAGTCACTCTGGCATTATCGACGTCGCGTGCAACTGCTGTAAATGCAATCGGCTTTGTCGTTGCTCGGACTCGATGATGACGTTGATGCTTTCATATCAATGGTCATCAAGTCACCGAACGTCAACGTGTATGACATTTCACTGCGACTGGCGCAGTCGTTAAGCCGCTTTCAGTTTTGTGATAATTCCCAACAACAAAAAATGCCACTCATGAGTAATTTGTAGTGAACTTAAAGCTGATTAATGTTTGTGAAAATCGAAATCTGTTGGTCAAACTCTTAACTGATGCTTTTTCGCCACAACATACCACAGCACTTTTTAACAAGTTACTAAATAGTGTCCCAGTACTTGCGCCCTACATTAACCCTTTCGTTAGTTTGTTGCCATATGGCAACATGGTACTTTGTGAACGTTTAAACCCTCCATGATTTCAAGAATAAATTTTATATTGGTCCTTAAAACAGTTTGAAGGCTTAGAAATAATACAAAAATAAAAACTTAATATTTAAGTTTAAAAAATATAAGTATACACTTTTTTATGTTATATGTGTGCATAGTAAAAAAAGAAGAAGCAGAAAAAATGGGAGAAATTTTTAATTTGACTTTTTCTTCAATTCAGACACATTTTTTAAATATTTTGGCTGAAGTAACTGAAGAAATATTCAATTTTTAATTATTTATCTAACTTTAATTTATTAAATTTTATGTTTAAATAATTATTACAGCCAGAACGTTATGGTTGCTGCCATGTAACAACACTCTAAAAACAGGGTTCGGTAACCGCACAAAAGACTAAATAAATGAATTTCAAATGTTAACTGTCCCTAAAAAAAACTGTAGCGAAAGGGTTAAGCAGTAAGTACCTTGAGCGTATTTACTACACATTCACATTGGCATTTGCATTTTTCAATGATCCGCATCAGCGTTCAAATTTCCCGGAAATTTATTTACGTTGCGAATTGGGGCTCTTTGGTTTAAAAAAAGTTTCCATATATCATGTGTGGTGAAGCTGAATTCAAGGATTTGGATTAAGGCTTCACATCGCAATGGGTGTTCAAAGCTTAGACACACATAGAGATAAATAAGATGTTAGGTAATTGGAGATACAATCACAGGTCAGGTAGAAGCTCAAGTACTCCAATCCCTGAATAGTTTTGTTCTTGCCATAAGTTTTGTTTATCGGCCAACTTGTTCCATTTACTCTACGCGCTCTTGAGTTGGAGTTGAATATTTTCTCTTTGCGCTCTTGGGGAGCCTTTTGGCTTCAAAAGGAAGAGTTAGAACAGTGCCATGGTCAAAAAAGTTGGTGTAAGTTGGTATCAGTGAAGAAATCGCCAGACGCGTAGCTGACTTTAATATAAACAACCATCTCATTTTACCTCAACATACAACACTATACAACACTTATATACTCAACAAACTGAAACGAAAATAAATCCATTTTGCCACTAATCTAGTTTTCCACATTCTCCAAATTGTTTCATGCCCATTAGCGATAAGTTAGTGAATCAAATAATATCAAGAAAATATTTCTCTAGAATTGTGTTGAAATGTAATACCAAGTAGCACTTCTTACATTTGCCTTGATATCAGTCAACACGCCTTAAATCGCCTGAGACATTTGTTGCCACTTAACTAATATCTAATAAAAATGTTAAATGCCACAAACTTGCCAGCCAGTCAGCCAGCCAGGCAACCAGGCAACCAACAAGCCGCTGAGTAATCGAAACTCTCAAACACGTTTTATCAATCACGGCGCAATTTATAAAACAATTCATCAATTGTCTGTGTTTACACACGCACAGACGCACACACCGCACGCCGCACAGCCGCCACACTCGCATCGTACAGGATGTCACGCATACGCCCCGTACGCTCACATTCGCTCTGACAGACGCGCACACTTCAGGAATTTCCTCGAAAAATCGTCCGTAAGTGAAATTTATCTTTCATTGTATGTACACACGAGCAGTAAATGTGTCGGTGGGTTTGGAGTGGCGCAATTTAAAATTCTATTTGCGCTGCCAAAGCGCGCCCGTTAAGTGAAATGAAATGAAATTTCATGAAAATTTACTTAATTAGATCCAAGTGATTGCCAGCAGAAGGCGTGCAAATATGTGCACGCTTTAAGTTTTTTATGTCCATTAGCAGTGAATTAGAGCAAAAATAACTCGACACAAAAATTTGCTACAATTGAATAAGTGAATTGAATTGGGCTGATGGAGAGAAAAGCGTTCAATTTTGCTCGCAATGTGCAAAGGAATATTTTTTTGTTGATTAGGCAGCAGTAAATAAAGAAATACAAGTAATAAAAAAAAGATAAATAAATGTCACCTTTGCTTGTATCTACAATAGCGAGCAGATTGCTTGACATATAAGTGGCGTCAATTGAGTCATTTTATACTAATTCTTTTATAAAAAGAAAATAACAGGAAGAATTGGCTAGACGAAGTTAATTATCCTTGATTAGGGTGACGTACATTTAATTTGAATGCATATAAATTAATTGAATTATCTGCATATAAATATATTTAGTAGTAGCTACTTGCGTTCATCTGTCTTTTAAAAGGTTATTAAAATTATTTCATGTCGTTTACTTTTAAGCCAAAGCGAGTAAGAATAGCTCTTTCCTTGCGCTAAAACAATGCTCGCCCATATGTTTTGAGAACTCCAAAAAGAGCACAACTCAGTGTTTTTGCTTCATCCCTCATGTTTATCTATCATGTTATCCTTAAAATAAAGCTTTAAAGTAAAATCAGGAAATCGATATTGGCCTAACTGACAATTCGCATTAAGGAATGCTTTGTCTTTGCATCAATTATTCTTCTATTTTTGGCCCAGGATTGCAACTTAATTTGATGATTTGATAAATTTTACCCATGATAATAAATAACTCCATCTATTACTTTACCCATATTGTTCGTACGAATAAATTTTAAATCAAAAACAACAAAATTGTCATTTAATATTCAAAACACCAAAATGCTTTCAAATGGAAAAAGACTACTAAGAAAATTTACCAATAAAAATTAGAGTTTCTCAAGTTTCTGACATACTTTAGTCGTTCTCTTCTATTCTCGGTTTTATTGAAAAATATTCAAGTGAAAACTTTCAACGCAAGTTCATAAACTGTAAACTGTAAACTTTCAGCATTTTGCTGCGCTTTAAATGGAAAATTAATAGATTCAAGTTGCGAGCTGTGTGTTGAATTTTCATATTAATTTTCAGCTAACCGAAAATTATTGTAACGAGAGCTGCCAGTAAAGAAAAGAAGCAACTAAAGTTTATCTTGTTTTTGACTCTGGCAATCATGATGGCAGAAAGTAAACAAATATTCGACAAATTTCAAGCTTTATACTTTCATGTTGCGGGCTTACAGAGCAGCTCGTGCGTATAATACATTCAAAGAGCACAGCGGCAACAACAAAGACCATAGAGGCAGTTGCTCGCGTGTGTGTGTGCTAATTTGCGTATGGGCTCGTTTATGTGTGTGTTTGTAGCACACAATTTTTATAAACAAACAAAAATTAAACAAATTTAATATATTCCTTTCGAAGTGAGGAAATATTTAATTGAGATCACGTATACGCCCCGGATACCACGAGCAGTATTAGAAAGAATATTTTTGCTGGCCAAAAAGATTGGTTGAATGGTTGCTTATGGTGACTCTAAAACAGTTGAAATTACTATTTAAGAATGGAAAGGATTTTGTTTGGAATTAAAGAAAATATATTAAAATTCGGTTTTCCCAAAAGCAAATATTTTTTATCGAGTTTAAAGTGATGATAGGAAGAAGTTTAGAGGTTTTTTATATATTAAAAGATAAATAAAAATTAAAATAAATTTTAAAATATTTAATAAATATTATGTAAAACAGTTGAAATTACTATTTAATAATGGAAAGGATTTTGTTAGGAATTAAAGAAAATATATTAAATTTCGGTTTTTCCAAAAGCAAATATTTTTGCTGCTGTTAAGATACAAATTTATATATTAAAAGATAAATAAAAATTTAAAATAAATTTTAAAATATTTAATAAATATTATGTATTAATGCGAAAGTTATAAAAAAACACATTTTTTCCATACAAAATATTTTTTATGGTTACAAATTATTTTTCTTTTCAATTGGTGTTTCCAATAAATGATACAAAAATGTTTGATAAATATTGCAAAAATTTAGAAGATTATATTAATTTTCTTTCCCTAAAAATAACGCCAAAAAAACACATAAAACCGCAAAAATTCCGCAAGCAGCTGCTCTCAGCATGCTTTGCCAAGGAGCGCCGCTTCCCACAAATACATGTCGTATGAACTCCTTAACGATTAGGCACGCCAACGATGCCAGCAGAATGGCAACAACACACCATTTGAGGCTTTTGTCATGCTCGTAAAATGGCGAAAATTCCGGCCACCGAGTATTACCTTCCGGCCAGTCGAGAACGAAAACCACAAATTCACACCACGGACCTTAAACTCCACATTTCGCTGTAGGGTTTTCTGTCGCTTCTATTTCCAGCCAGCGAACGACGGCCTCACACACAAGCAGCAATGGGCCCAAAATATTCTTAAAGTGTTCGTTGGCTTTTGGAAATTTGTGAAATTGTGGCTGTCGGTCATTAGTTCTGGATTATGCGCCATGAACCATGCAGACGTCTGCTTGCCGCTCATTCCTTTCGTGCCATGGTCTGTTCACTTCATTGCATGCACATTCTGACAATGGAGCTTTTAGGCCAATGTTGTTTGTTGTTGTTATTTTTGTTACTGCTACTGTTGCCTTGTTTTTTAAGGCATTGTTGTCATAATCAACGTGTTTGTTCAACAAAATTGTAAAGATATTCTTCCTTGCACCGATAGGCGGCGGCTAATGTAGACGACTCCATTGACGTTCAGACGTTCGTTCCTCGTTGGTTGCATACATTTGCAAAAGTCCATTAAGTGCTGATGTTCTGGATAAATGCATTTTTGTCGGCAGCTTTGGGTATGAAAGCAAGTTTTTCACTTTTGTTAAAGGTTTTTCGCTTGCAGCTTTAAAGCCAATCAAGTTGTGTGAGCCTTTCGAACAACCTAACTTCAATGCGCTCCACTGTTGCGAAAGGCTGAAATTTGTATGCCTTCATATATAATTTTTCATATTTTGAGAGTAGATATGTAAGTGTATATGTAAAGGTTTATGTTTTAAGTTTAATATTTCCAACAGGTCTTACTAGTCACATGGGTCACAACTAAGACTGAGTATATGTTAATTAAGAAGTCGAGAGAAAGTCACAGAAACAAATTTGGTGGCTGTATAGTAAATATAAGCTAAAAATTAATTAAAAATTATGTTTCAAAATTATGTTTTATTTTTTTTAAGAATCACACAGGTTAAACGAAAATCTGGAAAAATTAAATATATTTTGTAAAACACTATAGGTGGAAAATATTAAAAAAAAATTTGATGATTGTACTAAAATTCTAAATGGAAAAAAATCAAGAAACAAAAAATTAAGTTATGGTGGTAATGCATTCAAGTGATATTTTTATACATATATCAATATGTCATAATCTCATCTAAATCAGACAACTAATTGTATTACACAAACAAAATAACAAGGTTCTGACAACGGATTCTGGTATAGGGGGCCAAAAAAATTATACGTTTATAGGCGATTTGAAAGTTTACGTCTCAATTTTTTTTTAAGGGGGGATCAAATTTTCCCCTTTTTGCACATTCTTATGGTGAATCGGTGTAACTTCACATTTTAGGTATATGATGTGTTCAGCAATTTGATGTAAAATACTACGAAGAACATTTTTGTGGAGCATTTTAACCCTGCAGCTCCTATTTGTATGTGTCAATTTGACCCTTTTTTAAAATGCCAAAAATGTCCTGTAAAACAGGACTTTTTAAGGACAAAATTTACCACGCAAATATTCGCCATAAAATTCGACTATAGGTCTCTGAATACATAAAAGCTTAGAAATTAACTTGAACGCCAGAATTAAGCCAAACTGAAAATGTGTTTAAGTGTTTATTTGGTACTTAATCAAAATTTGTACTATTCATTTCAATTGGTAAGCTTAAAGTTTTAAATTTACGGACTTGCGTATGTATATCCAATATAACATCTTCAGCCATGTATTCATTACCAATCGACATTATTTGCTTGGCAAAAACACAAAAAATTCTACTTTAACCTTTACGAGTCTATGAACTAATTAACTGAACTGAAGTAAGTATGTGAACTAAATAAACATAAATTTCCCTACAAAAACTATTAAGTTTTCTAAGAGTTTTATGCACATTCGATTGCATTGGCTTTGTTTATTGGCACAGCAACTTTTTAGTGGATTTTCTTCTTGAAAGTATTAATCAAATTTTCCTACATAGACGTCAACAGCATAACAAAACCAAAAACTTGACTCTGAATAACTGATATTTCCATTTTGCGATACAATTTTTAATAAACTTCCAAACCTAATTTAATTCAACCCATGTCTTTCGTAACCAAATATGCTAGTTTTGACTTTGCGCAGCTTTTTGCCCTTTTTTAAAGGCTCGAAAAAGTATCAAATATCTTGCATCACACACACACACACACCTACACTATGTTATTGGCAAACAACTTCACAACTTCCAATAAAAAGCACCTCATAAATGCTGTCCTTACACACTGTTATCTGTGCGACTTTGTGCCGCACCGAAATCCAACAAATACACAAAGGCGAGCGCTGAGCAGACAATGGCGAAGCTCCTTTTTGGAACTCAATTCTATTAAAACTCATTTGCATTGTTAAGTGGCATACAATGAGTTGTTTTTGGTATTGTTGTAAACATTATTGCTGGTGTTGTTGTTGGCGTTTTTGTTGATTTTGTTGTTGATGTTGTTGTATTTGTTATCTTTATTATTATTATTATTAACTCTTAACAATAAGTTTGGGTTGTAGTGCACTTTTGGCTTCAACGTTGAGAGGCTGTGGCTGCAAGCTGACTCGTGAACTCACCCGCCTCACCCGGCACAGTCAGGTAAACTTGTTGCCTAAGGGCAAAGCACATTGAACGTGCATCGATTGAAACTTTGCGTTGGCTTCACTTCAGTTCAGTTCAGTTCGGTTCGGTTCTCTTGCTTCGTGTGGGGGTTTTGCTTACATTGAACTGACCCTTGTGGGCAGCACTGAACGGGGAAAATGTAAAGAAATATGTACACAGCGAAATGCTAACAAAACGACTACGGAAAGAGTTATTGTGGCAAATAAATTAGAATGTCATAAATGTTCTGGTTTCAATTTGGTTGCTGGGTCAAGTGTATACTTTTCAATGGGTGGGAATAAAGTTACTGGAAACATAATTTATTTAAAATTTTAACTTTCATAAATATAAGTCGAAGGAACGAATAATTTTAAATGTTTATAGTTTGTACATATGAAAAACAAAACCTATAGAAAATTTATTAAAATTGTCTTAATATGGGGAAACGACTAGGCAGCAGTACTCAACTCAGGATTAAGGATTAAATGATTTACTCCAAACGGAGTTTGCTTTATTTTATACTCACCAAAAAACCAGCTGTTGTTATTTTATATATGGAAGATATATTATTTGTGCAAATTTTAAGCCTAACATCAATATAATCGAAAGAAATATTACAAAGTTATGAATCATTGACTGAAAACACCAACTTTACATTATTACACAGTGCGAAAAAAAAAATTTTTGTCGCAACCCATCCAAATGTTGATATAGGATACAGTTTCACACTGGAGATCGTTTATAGTAACCTTGCAGAGTCAGTTTTTTATTTTCTGACCCAAAGTGATTTTTAAAGGACTTTAAAATTTTAAGGACATACACATTTAAAAGATTTTAAATATTTACGGTTGTGCCATGATGAAGACATGGGTATCAAATATAAGATTAAAATTGTCTCCTTTTAACTAAATTTTTTATTTCGAAATTTCAGGACCAAAATACATAAGTCAGGTAAGGAAAACTTACATGCTTCGGATCTCAGATTCATACATCAAAATTTTTTTATATTTTCACCCTCAGTAACTTCACCAAATCTCATATGATTTAGACAATCTATATATCGCTGGAAAGGTTAATGTATTATCTTTTGAACGACTTACCGCTTTTGTTAGTCGAATGATTTACGAGATTTGTGCTCATAACTGAAACAACAGGGAAAAACTTGTTTTTTCGAAGATTTTTCGAAAACGCTTCATAAAAAAATTGTTTGATTTTCAGTTTCGTGTTCAGCGGCCCAAATTTAGTCTACAAAACACTTTTATTTTTAGGTGCATTTTTCGTGTCGAGTAGTGTTATTGATTCCATCTTCAAGTGGCCCAAAGACGGGTATAAAAAACACAAACACGAAAACAAAAAGTGTGCTTGGGCTGAGTTGAAAATCTTTAAGAAATATCTTAAAAATTACAAGCGACTAGTTTGAGAAAATAATTAAAATTTGTTTGGTCAAAAATTATCACGTAGTGTCTCAACCAGCCGACACTGTAAAATCAGAAACGGCCAAGTCAGGCAGCCGAAAACACGCTTTTTGACGCACATACATCAAACAGCCAAAAAAGCCAAAACAATATCAACAACAACAACAACAACGACCAGAGAATAACGCACTATTGCGTGCTATGCTGAAAGCAAGAAGACAACCAGCGACAAGGACGCGAGATACCGACAACATTGCACCCGAGGGAAATGTGAAAAGACCAGCAAAGCACACAACTACGAATGCTCGCTGCAATGCTGCCCGAAAATTCACACACCAAACAATGCAAATGCTAAACCAACACAAACACACACACATACATCCATGTACAGGCGACAGACAGCAAATCAAGGAAATGGCCAAACACGCAATGGAAAAAAGTTGCTGTTGCAGCCACAAGTGGACAACAAAGCCACAGCGCTTGACTATAGAAATTTTACTGAAGTCGATCGAAATGCGGCAGTGGGCTCGTTTGCAATTTTAGCTGCAGCCGACAAACTGAAAATCAATACAAATTAGTAACGCAGAAGGACAGGAACGAAGCGAAGACCGACAATTGTTTGCCGACTCGAGAGCAAACAGAATTTTCGACTTGGCTGTCGTGTTGTTGTTGTTGCATCTGCTCATGTTTTTGCTTGCCAATAGTTAGGCGCATTTGGCAAAATAATTTGTGGTAGCGAAATGTTGAGAACACTGGCGGCAATTAATCGAGCAAGCAGTTTGCGCTGCAAATTCTGTGATTGCAGGATGTGTTGGGTAGTGAGTGGCTGGCACAGGAATAGACAAGATTCAATTTCGGTTACTTGGTCTGTTAATTATTGTTGGAGACAACGAAAATTAAAATTTTTAATAGTAAAAATTTAAAATAAGTTGGAATAGATCGGCTTGAAAAATTAGCGAAAAATACAGACATGTGATGGATGCTTACTAATGTAAATAATTTTAAAAGTTTAGTTACATTAGAAGTTTGTATTTAAAGTTAGTAGTTTGTATTTAAACTACATTTTAAACGACATCTTTGACAGATGACTTGTGTTAAATGTTTAAAAATCGTATTGAAAAAAACATTTTCATTAAAGGTATTCCATTAAATGCAAATATTTCAATGAACCTGAATGAGTAAATAATTAGTGCATCAATCTGTTTGGAATAGAAGTATCTGAGGCAATAGTGAGTTCCTCTGCATGTTTTTGTAAGGCACCCAAAATTTAGATTTCATTCAGATGCTACATGTGTAAAAAGGTTTTCAGAACAGTGGAAGTCTTCGTGGGAGAGATGTATTAAATTGTTTATATCTTAAACTAATAAAGTTATAAGAAGGAATTTCAAGGATGTGGTAGTGTAAATATTAGTTCTCAAGAGATATATTTTTTTGAAAAAAAACTATTGAAAATTTCCAAGGATATTCAAGGATAAAGTTTTAAAAGGTCATTTTCAATACCTTTTCGTCCTTTTTCGCCAAAACATTAAATTTTCTAAGATAATAAGGATTTTTCTCTTTCATTTGATACCCATATTGTTATTCTACAATGCGCTCAATTTTTAAAATAATTTTTGAAATAAACATGTTCTTGAAATTTCAAAGTCCTTTTAAAAAAAAATCCTAACGTCAGAGAGAAAAACTAAAAACGCAGTTTTACTACATTGGGCCCCTAGTTTCGCGAGTATATAAATTTTTTCGTGTGTAAAATTTGTTGTCGCACGGTGTAATCAAAGCTTATAAAGATAACGAATATTATTTAACCCTTTCGCTACAGGTTTTTACTGGGAAAAGTTAAAATTTTAAATTTAACGTATTAGGCTTCTATGTGGTTATTTTAGCAACATTCCATAAGAAATTTTTTAATTTTTATACTCGTACCCTGTCTTTTAGAGTGTTTTTCGATGAGAGCAACCACATCGTTGTGGCTGCAATAATTACTTAAACATAAAACTTTTTACGCATAACGAAAATTATAATATTTCTTCATTTACTTCAGCCAAAATTAAAAAAAAAGTATCTAAATTGAAAGAAAACATAAAATTAAAAAGTTCTCTAATTTTCTCTGCTTCTTCTTAATTTACTATGTCAAGATATACCATTACAAAAACGTGTATACTTCTCTTCTTTAACCTTAAATATTCAGTTTATTAATTGCGTATTTTTCCTATAACTTCAAACTATTCTAAAGACCAACAAAAAATGTATTCTTGCAACCATAGAGGATGCAGACGTCCACAAAGTAGCATGTTGCCATATGGCAACAAAATAGCGAAAGGGTTAATAGATCCATTAACAAGGCTGAGCACTTATACGTGTAGATTCCGAGCCTTAAGATTTAGAATTAAAATATTGAAATTTTTATTGAATGGATAAGAGACTACATCCTATTGTGGGACCAGCAATGCTAAGAAGGAAACAGTTGGGAGTGTTGCTTGCGAATTTCTTGCACAACAGACTCAGAAGTTTTGGAAGACCTCAGGTAGGAAGTTTAGAAGGTTTCAGTCGATGCTTGAAGGAATTAAAATTACATGAGCACATCATCTATTGGAATCATTTGGCCCTATTTAGGCATCACAAGAGGGCAACGAAGCAAACTAAAGCACAAACAAATTCGATCCAAATCCAAAATTCGATGCTACAAAACACTCACATGCATAATTTATATACTATGTGTGTATATATAAACTCCTGCTTATGTGCTTCAAACATAATTACAACTTTTCAATTGTCCCGTACTTGCTTGTACTCGTCTATGGCAATTAAGCATCACTCATACGCCCCGTTATTCGGTATTCATTCTGCGCCACCGAACCAACCAAACATTTTAATTATTTCCAAAGCCATGAAATCATTAAAATGAATTTGTAAAAAGTGCAGCAACAACAACAACAACAGTCACAAACACCACTACAAACCACAAACTGTATTTGCTGCTACTGCAGCTGCCGTTCATGTCAATGCGACAACTGCGGCAACATAACGCACGCACCGACACACACACATTGGTCCTAATGTGTTGCCACAGCACGCCTGCACCATCGCATTAAAAACTTCTAATTACACATGACAATGTCAGCGGACTGGCATGGAAAAAAGTGACGCAACTACACTGCACTGTTGCATGTCGCCATGTATGCAAATGCGTCGCGCGCCCGAGTCACAACGACGAAAAGGTTCATGCGCAGAGACAAAGTTCGGCCCAATGTGTTTTAATTGTGGCATGAAAGTTGCACCCGCCGAGCAAACTGCAGCTTTGTCTCGCTTATTTAAAGCGACGCCGTTTTGTATGCCAAGTATTCACAGCAGCTGCTGCCGATTGGCCGACTTTGCCATATGCCGCTGGTAAATTCAACATTTCCGGTAATTACGCAGGATTGGGGCTTTAAAGTGCTGCTGCAGCGTGACCCTCTCTTCTCCTCCCACACAAGTCTTCGACTGATGGCGCCGCCTGCACCTCATTACGGCCGACATAAAAAACTCGTGAAACTTTCAACAAATTAGGCTAATTAGTGAAATGTTATATTCAAGAGTTCGAGGGTTAAAGAGTCAGCAATTGAAACAGTTGTTTTTTAGGCAGCGGTTAAAAAAGGCCGGCACACTTTGCCTCATTTCGCAATTCCATCAATTATGAAAGTTGGGTCTAACAAAGGGTAGCCGACTCGGCTGTTGTTTGTCCATTGTCGCCAACAGTGGTTGATAATAAATAACGGCCACTGCAATTTAAATAAGGTCAATTGGCAAGCGGTGTGTGTTGGCTCTCGGCGTGTCTGTGGTCAAACGGTCGTGTCGCTTTATTTACTTAGCTCGCTTATTTGTTGACCCGTCATTGTTATTGTTGTTATTGCAATTAACATTTTTATTTGTTGTTGTTGTTGTGGTTGTTTGAATACGTAAATTAGGCATATTTATACTGAGGACTGCTGGCAACATGTCCAAAGCATGCAGCCGCTACATAACGTAGCGGAAAGTTTGCAGGCTTTGACAGTAACTTTGATACAAAATTTAAATGTAAAAATAACATGAATAAAATATAAATTTAAAGTAAATAATTTAAAAAAACATATAAAAATAATAGTTACAAAAAATTACACTACTCGACAAAAAATGGGTTCATCGCGTGCTCCTAAAAACAAAAGTATTTTTAGACTAATCTTCGGCTGCTGAACACGAAACTGAAAATCAAAACATTTTCTTAAGAAGCGTTTTCGAAAAATCTTCGAAAAACACGTTTTTCCCCTCTTATTTCAGTTATGAGCACATATCTCGTAAACCAACCATCCGACTAACACAAGTGACACGTCGTTCAGAAGGTAATTATCTATCCTCTAACGATATATACACTGTCTAAATCAGATGAGATTTGGGGAAATTACTGACGATGAAACTTCTAAAAAAGTGAATTTTTCGACCAATTTCAAATATCTTAAATTTTCGAACACTTCTTTTGTAGATAAAATAAATTATCTCCCCTGGTTTTAAAATCTAAGATGAAAGATATATTATTTGAGCAAATATTAAATATCAATAGAATTGAAAGAAAAATGACAAAGTTATGATGCACGGAGTGAAATTACCCACTTTTCATTTATTACACCATGCGAAAAAAATTGTTTTTCCGAGACCCATCCAAATGTTGATATAAACGTGAAACTAGAGGTCATTAATAATATCCTGGCATAGTCAGGTTAAAGGACTTTAAAATTTTAAGGACATACACCTTTCAAATATTTTCTAAAATATTTGCGATTGTGCAATGATGAAGATATGGGTATCAAATGAAAGAGAAAATTTGTCTCCTTTTAACTAAATTTTCTATTTTTAACTTTCAGGACCAAAATATGCTAGGCATGCAAAACACAAATGTTTTGGATCTCAGTAGGTAGATTCATACATCTAAATTTGTTTCTATTTCAAAGTTCTGAAAGTTCAAAATAGAAAATTTAATTAAAAGGAGGCAATTTTCCTCTTTCATTTGATATCCATATCTTCATCATTGCACAATCGCAAATATTAAAAAATATTATATATATTATTAAAAAATACTTTTATTTTTAGGAGCATTTTTCGTGTCGAGTAGTGTTATTCAGTCAACAATGATAGATTAAAATGTACTTATTTAATCAATTCGACATGTACTACTTACGCGTACAAAACAGAATGAAAACATGTTCGTAAATACATATTAAACGCTGCTGGCGTGTTCATTGCCCATTAAACATCAATCAACAGTAAAACACTTTGCATGTCAAATATTAAGAAAAATACACACAACAGGCCCCAACGCTATTCAGAAGCGAAAAGTAGGTAAACATTGCAAATGCTTCAAACCGAACATGGCAAAAGAGAAGACAATTGGCTCAAGCAGTCAGTGGCACATTCTGATGTACCAACATACACTCACAGACTAGTACAGACAAGTTCTAACTTCAATCTTAATAAAACAGAAAAGCGACTACACCTTAATACTTTTGTTTACATGAGTGAATCGTTCGTATGTGTGTGTGTGTGTGTGTCTATGCGTATTGCGCCTTAATGCGCCTTGTGTTTGTGCACAAACAACTTACAACAGACATTGCAACAACAAATACTCATTTGCAAGTAAACACAAATAAGTGCCGGCAACGAGCGAGAACATTCACTTTGACATCCATGTGAAAGCTATGGGAAATGGGAAATGAAAATTTTTAATAAACTTAACTTGCAGTGTTTACGATGCTGTTGCATTTAAAATTGTATTAAATTTTGCTAGCTGCAATTTTTATAATGCAAACAAATAATTATGTAACACAATTTCAAAAAAAATAATGTAATTGTTCCATCAAAGTGGCTCAGATGTTTTAGCGGTCTTCGTCTCCAAGTTCGATTTCCTGTCGTAACAAACACCAATGTAACAAAGTAATAATAGATTTTTTAGTAACAAAAAATTGCTCATGAAAACTTTCCAAATTAAACTGTGTTTCTTAATTCGGTCGAAGAAGGGATAATGTACCAATTCACATGCACAACAGAGATGGTTGCAAGAAGCTAGGCTCAAGTCTTGTTATAAGGCTGTCGTTTTTATTTATTTTATGTGTATGATGTGATTATTTATTTTCTGTAAGAACAAGATCAAGAAGAACTCAAAACTTTTTCTATTCTGATGAACAAAAATTCATGCATATGATGCATGCAATGCTTTAAATACCTTTGAAAGTGTTTCAGTTTCACTTCTAACATGAACTCAATCTGCCATGTAAACCAATACTGCAATTATTTAAGGTTATCTTTAATATGTGTTGATGTATTTATTTTAAGAAAACACTGACTTTTTTAAATTAAAATGTCACTGCCAAAAGAAACCAAAGACATGACGGGCAATTTACAAATTTGCTTTTTCCGTTTATTACATTTTTACTTTTTTTTTCTACCCCACTGAACATTGCAGCCACTGACTGGCAGAATTTTAAACCAAACTTTCGGTGGTGGTCATTCCAAATGTGTTGCAAATTTCAAGCTATAAAAATGTGTCCTTTTAATGGGAAAATATTCGAGAACTGCCACAATTCCACTAATAAGCTAAATGTAGTTTTTAGTTTTTACATAAGAAAAAACGTGTTGTTTGTGATCAACTATGAGTAATTTGTCTGTCAATTACTTTCTTAACCACTTGTTTTTTTTTAATTTATTTACTTTAGTTTGAATTGCATGGGAATTGAATGGGCTGCTCCAATTTTCAAACAATTGGGCCTGCTCGACCCCTTAGTGCAGCGTCTTTCCTTTTACCAGATTTCGACACATTGGAACAAGTGATCAAGCTTCAGTGGCGCAGATAGATGGAGGGGGAGGGGGAGGGGCGGTGTTCAACCTCTCCCACAATACAAAAATTGCTGGTTCAAAATATGGTTTCAAATGGAATTGAGCTCAAAAGTTGTACGCAAAACTCCCCCAACATGAAACCCTGTGTGAGCCACTGTCAACTTGGTTGCCTGAAACAACAACTAAAGGTATACATATTTTTACAGCGAAGTCATGCAACAACTAAACGCCGCATCACTAATTCGTCTTCAACTTCGGTATTCAGCCTATTTGGCCAATTTTAAATCTTCGGCTTCGGTCAAAATAGCCGAATACTTTAGCCGAAGGTTTTCGCTTTTAATGCAAGTCAATTTGCTTTATTTATTTTATCAAATATTGGGTTTTATCGATATTTCGGACTCAAGATAACGATTAATAAAAATGATCACTAATCAGCTATTCATGTCAATTGAATTATTACATTTTTTGATAGAAACGGAACTCTACGACTGTTGTTGGTTTTTTTTACTAAAATATATATATACTGGTCTCTCTCGTATAGCGCGGTACTTCTACAACGCGTTTTCGATATAACGCGATTTAAAAAAACAGTTTTTTTTCATTATATTTTTTAATTTTTTAAATAAAGTATGAATTTTGATTTTGAGTTGGAATGTACATACATCTTTAAATTAGTACCTTTTTTATTTTGGAAAACACTTATTGGAACATAACCCTAAAAATTATATGAAAGTTAAGTCTCCTATAACGCGAATCACATAACGCGGAATTTTCCTGGAACGTAACCACCGCGAGGGAGACCTGTATTCTGTTATTAACTTTTAAGTGGAACAATGAAATGAATAGAGAAAGAACGGCTAAATTGGATCAGTTTTTTCCCCCCTTAACCCTTTCGACCCCAAAGTTGCCTGAGAGCAAATTCACTTATTTGTCATCTTATAGCAAAAGCTACGATTGATTTATGCGATTAATTTAAGAAGGCACCAACAAATTAATATTTTTAAAAGTGAACTCAAAGCAAATAACAAAAATTTTACTGTTATCCGCAAAATAATTTCCAATAATTTGCAGCGATATCAGGGAAAGTTTGTGTTTTAATTGAAGTCTACGAATTAAGCGCATTTGATCAAACCCCTGTTTCTTAATAATAATGGTTAAATAAAATCAAAAATATAATGATAATTTTGTATTTTTGTATAAGTACTCAATAATTTTTCTGTAATTAAAAAATATTGATACAAAATTTATTTAACCCGTTTTAAGCTAAAATTGTTCAACAGTAAACTAGCTCTAGAACTCTAACGAAGAGACGTGGCGACTTCAAATGTCGTGTGCACATTTCTTAAGCAAGTGTTTCATGATTTAAATACCAAAAATTAATATCGAGACACAGGGTAAAATTCGGGGTCGAAAGGGTTAAAAGAATTTGTATTTTTATTTGGCTTCACCCTATTATTTTAGTTATGCAGATTATTCTGTTTCGGCCGAAAAACCACCTCCGGTCAGATACTACTAAAATCCAATATTTTTTGTAAATTTTCTTCCGCGCTCTAATTGCACCAAAACGTGTCGCAGGCTTTCCAACGATTGGCAACATCAACACTAAACAATAACAACAACAACAATACTACCTCAGGATCTACACGCGAATGCGGTCACCCCATACGGCAAATGCTGTGGTTCGGTTCGACATTGCAGGTCTACACACACTATTGAACATTACACACACAACAACAATTGCACACTCGCACACACACACACACACAGGCAGTCTCAAACATGGCAGCCCAAGTAACCGCAGCCAATTCGGCGCTGATGCCGCGGGCGTTACTACAATATTTACCGCACACAACTTATTTGCCTGTTGGCTGCAGTGGCGGCGGGCCGCTTGAACGCCGATGGCAGCGCAATTTGCCGCAGTGTGAGCGCTTGCGGCATTGCCGAATTTGCATGCGCAAATAAATTACATTAAATGAGAACAGTACCGCTTGGCATTGCTTAGAAGTTAAGCTTAGCCTCTTGGCCAATGCGAATCGCGTTGAAGGTCGCCGCGTAAATGCTGCTGAGGTTGTTGCTGCGGCGGCTGCATTTCGTGCTGCCAGTTCGCAGCATACTTTGAGGCGTGGAATTTGCATAAAGTGCGCTTTTCCATTCTACGCCAACGGAATGCAATAACGGCAAATTAAATGTGCGCCTGAATTTCAATGCTAAACTTGGCTTTGTCATTTGGCTTTAAGACCAAAGTTGGCCATTTCCGCCCATTTAAACTATTTGTCTTTTTGTAAGACATTCTTTGCTTGAACTTTAAATTTGGCGCAGATAAATTTGTGCAGTGCAAAAAAAAAATAGTTAAGGTTTCATTTTATTTGCAAATTTAGTGCCAATTCTGCATTAAACTTGCTTAGGCTTAGTTGCCCTTCTAAAGCTTTCAAGTAAATAGATCTATGTGCGCATAATATGTGTGTGTGTGCGTGTGTGCATGTTTGATTTTATTAAGGCGCTCCCGAACCGAGACCGTAATGGCGTTGTGACAAAATTGGCCCACAGCGACTGGCCGTTGCCAGGACACGAAATCGCCGCCTAATGGCCAGAGGCGCTTCCCCATTTTCTCACATGACATGGCTTTAAATGGGCTTTAAAGTTGGCAACTATTTGCTTGTGCGCTGCCATTCGCGCCGACGTTTGTATGTCTGGTGTGCGCTTTCAGTCGATTTTGCTCTGCAAAGCAAAAATTAAGAAATTATGGCGGCTTCTTTTGGCACCACTAACGTCTTAGTGCTGCTCATTCCTTTAGTTGTGTGTAGAATTTTAATTTTTTGTATTAAGCTATTTACATTTTTCATGCGGAAAGAGATAATTTTTGTACTAAACATTTACAAGTGAACGTCGCAACAATAAATAAAAAATAAAACTTGACAATTTAGCTGAAATGTCGAAACTTAATGAAATTAAAGTTATAAAGAAAATAAAGACATATTTATGTGTGTGTATAAGTATTCTGTACATTTACAGCGCCGCTTAAAAAAAATGGAAAAAGAGCAAAATCACATCCAGGGACCATTTAGTATTAAATAAGAAAGTTCAATTCGCTTAGTCATGAAAATCTGAAAATCCAATGATAGCAATGACTGCTATGTACACGAAATTTCCTGTTCCGTTCATTTTAGATTTAGGTATCTTTAGCAATGAGCGAGATGTTCCAGAGTACCTAAAGATTAAGATTAAAGTTTTTTGTAATATTGACGTTTTTTCTGAAGCCTCAAATCAATAGCATTGCCGCTGGAATAATTATGTATTCCAAGAAGACTTTGCTTCAGCTCTCAACTCTCAAAAGTAAGAACATCAAAATATTTCCTACCACAAATCTTCAGACTGGAGACCTTCTATAATCCTGGCTGCAATGTGTTTGAGGCAAAAATGAAACGAAGAATTCGTAACATCAAAAAATTATACAGGATAACATTATGAAGGAAAAATACTCGTATGATAGCTCAAGTGATCTTGCGCTCCTGATTGAGTTTTAGGTTACCTGACAACAACAAGAATCATCAAAGAAAACAATTAGTAAGGAAATCTCGCCAAGTTCGTAGACCAATTCTGAAAAGGAAAAACCATTTCTTAGTAACAAAAACCTTATCCCTAAAATGCATATAACCCGCTTCAAAGCAAAGTGACATAACAGTTGAGCTGAAAAGTTCGTATCGTTTCTATGAGATGGCACCACTGGAATAAAATCCGTATCATTTTTACGTAGTACCAACCTTCAAAAGAAACGCGTATAAATTTGACAGCTGTCTGATTATTAGTTTGTCAGATACAGCATTTTGAGTGAAGCAACTTTTGTTATTTTGAAAAAAATGGATAAAAAGGAATTTCGTGTTTTAATGATATACTATTTTTTTACGAAAAAAAGTGCTACTGATACCAAAAAGTGGTTTGATGTTTGACTCTGCGCCGGGCGAAGCAACCATTCGTAAGTGGTTTGCTAAATTCCGTACAGGCCATATGAGCACCGAAGACGATGAACGCAGTGGACGTTCAAAAGAGGCTGTTACGGACGAAAACATCAAAAAAATCCACAAAATGATTTTGGAAGATCATAAATTGAGGTTGATTTGTATAGCTGACACTCTAAAGACATCAAAGGAACGTGTTGGACATATCGTTCATGAATATTTTGGTATGCGAAAGCTATGTGCAAAGTGGGTGCCGCGCGAGCTCACAATCGTCCAAAAACAAGAACGTGTCGATGCTTCAGAGCAATGTTTGGAGCTGTTCAACCGCAATAGAAGTGAATTTTTGCGTCAATATGTGACAATCAATGAAACATGGATCCACCACCACACTCCGGAGTCCAGTCGGCAGTCATCTGAGTGGTCTGCACGCGATTAACCGAATCCAAAGCGTGGAAAAACTCAACAGTCGGCCGGTAAGGTTATGGCGTCCGTATTTTGGGATGCGCATGGAATCATTTTCATCGACTATCTTGGAAAGGGAAAAACAATCAACAGCAACTATTATATAGCGTTATTGGAGCGTTTGAAGGACGAAATCGCGAAAAAACGGCCCCATTTGAAGAAGAAGAAAGTGTTGTTTCATCAAGACAATGCGCCGTGTCACAAATCGGGGAAAACGATGGTAAAATTGCATGAATTGGGCTTCGAATTGCTTCCGCATCCACCGTATTCTCCAGATTTGGCCCCCAGCGACTATTTCCTGTTCTCAGATCTCAAGAGAATGCTCGCTGGAAAGAAATTTAAAGCCGATGAGAAAGTAATCGCCGAAACAGAGGCCTAAACACAAATTGAGGCAAACACAAATCGTACTACAAAAACAAGATTCATTGAATAGAAGATTGCGCCTTCCGGGAGAAAATAATTTTGAAACCGCACCAGTGACGTCATACAAAATTGCTTCCTATTGGCTGAAAATGTTGATTGAATTTTGGAGAGAGAAACACAGTGGGGCAAAATTAAATATTTGTTACTTCATTATTTTTTTCATTTTCAATTCCCTTCTTAATTCCAGTAAATTTACCCTTACCGATAAATATTGAGTATTTGCCGTTCGAAGTCGTTTTGGGTGAAGTGCAGCGAGCAAACTCTTGCCGTTTGAACATTCAAATAAGTCTCCCGGCCACAGAACTTCACTCAACGCTGTATAAGGCTTGCATCCTTGGGGAACCGGATGAAGTGCACTGCGCAATCTAAATCATATACATGCATATATATATATATATATATTCCATTTGAAAAGCACTTCACCACACATGTACCTTTTTTTCATTATTTTGTGTACACAGGCCCACTGCACACCGCATGATTCTCTTCTTTTTTGCTTTTTTCCTTTTTTGAAATTTTTCCGCGATATTCTCACGCGCTTTTACAGCAAGGACTTTTGAAACTCAAAATTATTTCATTATTTTAACAAAAAACAATGAAAACAATCAAGCAAAATCGGCACGATTTACAAAAAACGAAATATTTGTGAATACAAAATTTTCAACCAATGAAAACAAAGCACGAAATCTGAATTGAATTGCAGGGTTTCCTCCCGAATTTCACTTGTTTTATTTGTGTTATTTATATGAACGAATTATACGAATTTATATTTAATTTTGTAAAGATATACAAATTTCTATTAAACTGTTATGTAAGTATATTTATATATAGGGGCTTAAGTATAAAGAAAGCCATATATTTGCTCAAAAGAGTAAAGCAAAATGTAAGTTCAAAATAAAAGAGTTTAAAAAGTACTGATGGAAACCCTACATATTCTCCGATGACGTCACTGGTGCGGTATAAAATTAATTTTCTCTCGGAAGGCGCAATCTCTGTATTCAATGAATCTTGCTACAAAAATGGTATTGAAAAGTTGGAAGATCGCTATAATCGGTGTATCGCCATCGATGGCAACTATGTTGAATAATAAAATCGAATTTTGCCAAAAAAATGTGTTTTTCTATAAAACGATACGAACTTTTCAGCCCAACTGTTAGATAGTCAAAATGACTCCTTTTGGGCATTTAAGGTAAATGTTGCAAAATTGGGGTAAACAATTTTTTGACAATGTTTTTAATTTATTTATTCCATTTAGCTTTAAAAATTAGTAAAAGCCACGTAAGATATTTTTTAGAAAGCGATGCAATAAAAGTTATTTACAATAAAATACCTAAATGTAGTCAAAATTACTACCTTGGGCATTCTAGTGTTAACCCTAATTCCCAGAATTTTAAAAGTAACGTAAACCCAGAAGTGAGTCTGTCAGGCTTATATGAGATAAATTACTGAAAACATTTGTTTAAAAAGTACAAAAACTGTCTAAAATGTTAAATTTATAAATGCAATATAATTCTAACATTCCATTTGAAATCTTTAGTGAGACTGTGAGGCTCACTTCTGGGAATT
The DNA here is from genome assembly GCA_963668005.1 of Melieria crassipennis. Lineage (NCBI taxonomy): Eukaryota > Metazoa > Arthropoda > Insecta > Diptera > Ulidiidae > Melieria > Melieria crassipennis. Next base: position 111,370,904 of record OY764962.1, on the reverse strand, counting down.
ATGGTTAAAGCTTATTGCAATACTTTTCTGATTTTACATGTCCAATGGGTTGTTCGAGGCAAAGGAAAATGTGAGCATTAAAAATTGCATACTAAATGAACACAAAAATGTTGTTTCAAAGACAAAATTCTTCAGTCTCAACAATTAATTTGAAGCTTACTTACACTTGACTGCTTTTGGGCGTTGCAGCTTTTTCTGCTAAGTTGAATCGTTCGGACAGCTCTTTCGCTGCTCTAAAGTTCTAAAGCATTTCTGCGACTTTCCTAGCAGACAGCTAAGCGCGTTCATTATTTCCGCTATGCAGTAATCATACACACACACACATACTCTCTCAAGCATTGCAGCGGCCGGCTTAATTAAATTCCAACTTGAGAATTAGTTATGCAGTTTGTGCGGATAGAGCGCATGAAATTTAGATTCGGATGCTACTCAGCGGACAGCTGGTGGAATGCATAGAAAGCGGAAAGAAAGTGTCATAGAGCGCAAAAGAGTTTTGTGACAGTTGTTGCTGCAGCCAATTAAATTGTGAAAAGGCTTCCAATTTACAGCTGCCGGTTGACCGCTTAGACACAGCAGTTCGTCCCAAGTGCGTTGCCAACGTTGAGAGACCGAAGCCAGTTGATGCGCGCAACTAACCGAATTCGGATTATGCGACAGCACTTGGGCGCACAAAAGGGCGTGGCTAACGAACGTTGAACTGCAAGTTGGACTGGCCTTGCTATTGTAATGTGGGCGACTGGCTGGGCACGGTGCCAACGCCAACGCCCAGCCGAAAGCCAACTTGTGACAGTTTCGACGTGAAAATATTACCAACGACAGCGACAGCGACAGCGACGTTGGGATTCATGTAACGATATGGCTTCGGATGTGTGGGTCGCTGTCTGCGCGCACACTTGGCACGTTGCCAGAAATTTATGATTTTTAAATATGCAGCGAGAATGTTGGCGACAAGTGATGCGCAACGCTCGGCAGCCGACTGAATCAGGTGCAAAAACTTTTTAATGGCGAATTTATTTTACGAGCCTGTAAAAATGTGAAGCACAAAAATGTAGAATTTGTGAGTACATTTCGTAGATAGAAATATTTAGTAGGAGCGAATTGGGTAGCAGTGTTGGCTGCAAAGTGAGCTGAAGCACACGAACGTGTTACGATAATGAGTTTTCGGGCCACTCAGACACACAACGGACATATCTTGTAGGTCTTGTTAAGGTCGTTGCGCCTAGCGGAATATAAAGTGATCCAATTCGAGTTTTGTAAATTCTCAGCTGTAGACAACAGAGAGCGGTAAATCAGATGGCGCGTTCTCAGTTTCTTTTATATAACTCAATGCATTCAAGTTACGTCTATCACAAGGGAGAATGCCTTGGTAGGCCTCTTTTTTAACGAAGACTGTTAAAATTCATTAAAAAAAATGCATATTTATTTTACAATAATTTTTTCTTAATTCTTACTGGACCCAAAGGTTTTCTGTGGGTGAGAACAGCGTTTTAGAATGTCATATGGCAACAATTATTGTTTAAAAGATCTCTACCATGCACAGTGATTCGACTCCATACAACCCCGGGACAAAATTAAAAGGAGTGGTTTGTTCTACATAAATACAGGAAAAATAAATTGCAGGAAAATCGTCTCTATTGGTATAGACATGTATGGAGAAGGTCTTAGGACCACGCGGTAAGGCAAGCGCTGCAGATGAATGAGATAAAGAGAGGACCTGGTAGACCGCCGAAGACCTGTTTGAACACAATCAAGACGGACATGCTATGTAGAAACGTTCGCGAGGAAACAACGCAGGATCAGGAATTAAGACAAGGCTAGGAGAAAGAAGAGAAGAGGTCTGTTCTACATAAAATTAAATATACTAGTTTATCATTGTCTGCTGTATTGAAATCTCCATTTTTCTTAAACTTTTGTAGTTTGGCAATGCCTGAGACTTAAATTTACAATTTTCTTAATTTTTGGTTTTTACATTTAATCAGTTATTTTAATCAGTTTAATCAGTTATTTTTTTTTAATAGGTGTTTAGACCACTAACTATTCAAATAGAATTATTTTCTGAGATCGGAAGACATCGGAGGATATGTTTACATTATTCGACAAAGAAAGAATGTTTCTTAAAATATAAAAAAATCCAGGAACATACTTTTACATACTTTTCAGATATTTTCCTCAAAGTTTTGTCAATTATCAAGTTTTTAATTTTTAAAAATATTTTAAATTTCAAGTGAAGCAAATTTTGATAAAACATTAAACGCGAAAATGGATACATCAGTTCTTAATCTATATTGAAAGTTTTAGTAACTTCTTGCTAACCATATATTTTTATAGTTTTTTTTTCACTTAACAGTCTAAAATACAGAAAACATTTGTTTAAATTTTTTGTTAAAAACAAATTCCGACTTTGAGCAGTAATTAATTTTTTTGACAGATTTTTTGGAGTTTTCTGACTTTAAGTTTTATCTTTCGAATGACATCGGCATCGTTAAATTCTGATACTATACATTTTTTGAATTTTGTTTATGAAACGAATCACTGTGCGATGGTAAAAACATCACATGTCGCCATTCGATAATTCAACAGTCATGAGAAATGTGTCTTACCACACGATGCAAATCAGCTCAATCAATCATCAATCAATTTAGAATAAGTAATCGGAAGCATATGGAGGCCCAAGTAAGGCCCATCAAAACATTTTATTGGTGATTTTTCAATCGATATTCTTGCTACTAGTTATTGCACTGCTAATCTTTAAGTCAACCTGGAAATCATATATGATATACTTGTCAAAGTTACCTACACTTGAACCAACCTAGAAACATTTTTTGACTAATCATAGAGGCATCATCATCAATCAATCATAGATAGGGCCTTAGTATGTAAGGGCAATCTGTAAATAAATAAATAAATAAATAATAAATAAATAAATAAATGCATAAATAAATAAATAAATAAATGAATAAATAAATAAATAAATAATTAAATAAATAAATAAATAAATAAATAATAAATAAATAAACAAAGAAATAAATAAATTAATTAATTAATTAATTAATTAATAAATAAATAAATAAACAAATAAATAAATTAATTAACAAAGAAATACATTAATTAATTAATTAATTAATTAATAAATAAATAAATAAATAAATAAAGAAATAAAAAAATAAAGAAATAAATAAATAAATAAACAAATAAATAAATTAATTAACAAATAAATAAATAAATAAATAAATTAATAAATTAATTTAACTAATAAATTAATTAATTAATTAAAAAAGTAATAAACAAATAAAAACCTACAACATCCATCGAATACACAACACTTTGCCGCAAAGCATTCGTCAAAAATTCCCTCTCAACTATTGCCGTAAGTAACCAACGTATGTGCCAGTTCGTACCAAATAGACGTGCCGCGATAAGTGCGAAGAATAAATTTAAATTTTACACAATCATTCGCCCGTGGTGCATTTTTCATGTGTTTATTATGCCAACATCGCAGTAAACTTCAATTATTCGCCATTTCCTCACTTAACAAATGGCATAAGCCAATTCACAGTCCGCCTCGCCGCCGGCGCATAAACTCGCACATACGGACGTGCTCATTTTCTTAATAGTCGGCATTCCATTAAGCAGATGAAGAGCGGCGAGCTGGCCGTCATAATGGCGTTGCCACTATGTGCAACGCTACCTGCAATGCTGCACGCTGCGCGAAAACTTTCCGCCCTTTTTACTTTTGCCCTTTCGCACCACCAACAAACGTGGCCATTAATTACGCGCTACTTTGCAACGAGGCGAGGCCCGGAGCTGGGGGAAGCGAGCGCACTGGCGAATGCAGTCAGCCAACTTTTGGCATTCTCCACGAGCGCAGCTTGTGGGTGCTTGCGTCGTTACGTTGTGCGCTCGCGGTGCTTGCTGCTGGCGGTATGCTGTATTTCTTTCTGATTAGCAACAATATTGGCGAGCTGCGCGCTATCGCGTAACTTCCACGCGGCCAACAATGAAGCACGACTCGGGAAAATTGAGAAATTGGAAAATGCAAACAAAACAATTCTTACAATTCAGTTTAATGATTCGCCACATATGGCGAATAGTGAGCTGTGAATATTTTTTTTAAATATTTTTCAGTGGAATTAAAGATTCTGTGTATCGAAATAATGGAAATAAATTATTGTAACAATAAAAATCAAAATCGATTATAAAAATTGCAATGACTTTAATTCTGACAGTAAAAAAAATAGGCTAAAGTTTTTAACAATAAAATGCCTTCTTCAAGCTCGGAATTTTGGAACAACTAACAGCGAGAGTAAAGCTTTGGTAGGCTTATTGGACAAATTGGATATTGGACAAATGAAGCTCATCCTAAAAGTAAAAAATATCTTGAGAATCGCTCATTGTAGCATACTTTTAGGCGGTGTTGCCAGATCAGGAGATTTTCTCCTTGACTTAGAAGATTCTTGGCCTCTAGGAGAATTTTTTAGAGTAAGAATATTTTAGGAGATTTTTATGATGATACATTTGACATCGTTTGTGGCACTAAAGCCTTGAAGATTGAAAGCTAAAGTATTTAATTTAATTAAATGTTATGCTTCCTTCATGCAATGAATGAAGGATGTTTGCAAAAGCGAATTTCATAATAATAATAATTGACTGGCACGACAGCCCGCTTACGCGAGACTTAGGCCTAGCTTCCCGCAACCACCCGTGTTGTGCGCGTGAATTTGTACGCGGGTTGAAGGGACCTACAGTTTTATGCCGGTTCCGAACGGCAGGTTGGGAGCTCTTTCATAAGCAATTTTTACTCTCAGAGGTTTGCCATTTCCAGCTGAGAGGACAGCCACCGAAAGAGAAAACGAGTTTTCCCGTTATTTTTTTTTAGGTGTTATTACAGGCAGTATTTGAACCTGAGGTTGCTGCCTTCAACTCGCGGTCCAACGCACTAACCAACTGAGCCACGGCGGCCGCCGCGAATTTCATACCGATCTCATTTTTTACTCAAGTATGTTTTGTTTGTGTTAAGTTGTTTAGTTGTTTTTAAGCTGAAGCTGCAATACAAAATTAAATATAATTTTTTTTATGAGAAATTTAATTCCTTAAGGGAAGGCTCCCCTGGATTTGGGCAAAAATAAGGCAAAGTTTGTAACTTTTTTGTGGGATAATGAAAAGGCGTACAAACTTCCGGTTTTGACTATTAAATTCGTCTATTATTTAGGAGTTTAAAAAGTTAAAAAACTTGATGAACTTGACTTTCTCAAAACTTCAAACGCGTTTATCTCGAGACCATTTTTTCCAATCTAACTGAAATCCCCGGACTTGATCTAATGATCCGATTTTCTTCATCTAAAAACTGCTCGAATGTATTTGATTTTCTGTATGCCTTGAACTAACAATTTGCATAAATAGTTATTTATTTTTAATTTTTAAATGTGGTTGAAATTAAAAAAAGGTGCAAAAAATTGAACTTTTTACTTCAAATATTCATTGTGCAAGAATTTTTCGTTTAAATTTTTTGAGTCTAGTTCAATGCACAGACAATTTTGTTATCTTTAAGTAATGACAATGCTTTTTGATTTCAGTCCACTACAAGAGGCTGCAGGATTACAGTTCTCGAGCGATGTTTGGCGCGCAGAGGCCTACGGAAATACTACGCCATTTTGTAGCCGCCATTTGGAATTTCATCAAGTTTTTTAACTTTTTAAACTCCTAAATAATAGACGAATTTAATAGTCAAAACCGGAAGTTTGTACGCCTTTTCATTATCCCACAAAAAAATTACACTCTTTGCCTTATTTTTGCCCAAATCCAGGGGAGCCTTCCCTTAATTTAAAATGACAAAAATCGTAAAAAAGTTGTCAGGAAAATTTTTTAATATTTGGGAGAAAATTTCAGCTTTTTTAAGATTAGGATAAAGTCTTTTCAGGTATCTGGCAACACTGCTTTAGGTAGTTTATTTTTCAAAATATATTTACTTTGTCACAGTATGCTAAATGTCTTTCATATGTCATCTGTTCATCCATTCGGTTGATTGTTTAGCTATCCGTCCAACTGTCTGTCCCAGTGTTTGTGCCCCATATATCCGACTATCCATTTGACATATGGATATACAAACATCCATTAGCTCGTTTGTCCATATTAAGTAAATTTTAGACAGTAAAATGCTTCTAAAACTCTTTTCCTAACATTTTTTGCTAATGTTGCAAGTGAATGTAAGCAAACAAAAGAACGCTTACATATTTACATACTATATACTCTGAATTATATTTTTATAAAACATAAATTTTGTTGCCTTTGCAATTTTTATGCCTTGCAAATATTTGAAACTTCAACCACCAAGAGTGTAGAATTAAATGAATTTCAACAATTTCGATTTCTGTATTTGGCTATTTTTGGCAAACGGTCAATGCGTCCTAAATTCTGCTGCTACACACAGCAACACAAAAGGGCACATGTGCGAAAGAGAGCACACGAAGGGTTTACGGAAAAATTTAATCAACATTTATCGAAATATTTTAGAAATTTATGAAGAAATTGTTGTAATCGACTTAAATTTGATTTGCAATCACTGGTGCTGCGTGAAAATTTACATTTAAGAAAAAACACAAAACATATCGGCTGTGTGGCTGTGCGGCTGTGGTCGTTGCGGCTCCACGCAGTCGCCTCGCAGCAAAGCGAAATCTCCAACATTGCTGTGCCCGCCCATTTTGCATTACAATAACATTTACCCATGTTTTTTGTGGTTTCTATGTTCATTAAAAAAAAATGGTATTTATTAAAAGCAATTTTTGGCACAAGTGAAAGTTGTCATTGCTGTGACTTGACCCATTTGGCAGTGTGCTGCGTTGCCAGAAAGTGGTTGCTCGAAAACTATTTGCATTGAGCTTTACAAGCGGCATTTTTGCATGCGGCAGCACACAATGTCACATAATAGTAATTGCTTTAATTTCAGCAACTGCGCGAATTAAAGTGAACCGCACAATTGTTGGTGAGGAAACATTTAAAGCAGAATTTAGCAAACAAAACTGCAAAAAACCATCAGTTCCAAAAATGAAACCCAAAGTGGTTTTTTTGTGATGGCAAAGCCTTCTTGTTCAGATTTTCAAAAATAATATGAATGTATGATATAAGTAATTTTTGATATGAATAATTTGTAAAAAGCTACTGCTCAGAAAATTGTCGACTGGTCTGGAAATCGATAAGATTCGAACATTTATATTCAGCAATCAAAAAGCCTGTGTCTTAGTCTTAGTCTTAGTCTTAGTCTTAGTCTTAGTCTTAGTCTTAGTCTTAGCCTTAGTCTTAGTCTTAGTCTTAGTCTTAGTCTTAGTCTTAGTCTTAGTCTTAATCTTAGTCTTAGTCTTAGTCTTAGTCTTAGTCTTAGTCTTAGTCTTAGTCTTAGTCTTAGTCTTAGTCTTAGTCTTAGTCTTAGTCTTAGTCTTAGTCTTAGTCTTAGTCTTAGTCTTAGTCTTAGTCTTAGTCTTAGTCTTAGTCTTAGTCTTAGTCTTAGTCTTAGTCTTAGTCTTAGTCTTAGTCTTAGTCTTAGTCTTAGTCTTAGTCTTAGTCTTAGTCTTAGTCTTAGTCTTAGTCTTAGTCTTAGTCTTAGTCTTAGTCTTAGTCTTAGTCTTAGTCTTAGTCTTAGTCTTAGTCTTAGTCTTAGTCTTAGTCTTAGTCTTAGTCTTAGTCTTAGTCTTAGTCTTAGTCTTAGTCTTAGTCTTAGTCTTAGTCTTAGTCTTAGTCTTAGTCTTAGTCTTAGTCTTAGTCTTAGTCTTAGTCTTAGTCTTAGTCTTAGTCTTAGTCTTAGTCTTAGTCTTAGTCTTAGTCTTAGTCTTAGTCTTAGTCTTAGTCTTAGTCTTAGTCTTAGTCTTAGTCTTAGTCTTAGTCTTAGTCTTAGTCTTAGTCTTAGTCTTAGTCTTAGTCTTAGTCTTAGTCTTAGTCTTAGTCTTAGTCTTAGTCTTAGTCTTAGTCTTAGTCTTAGTCTTAGTCTTAGTCTTAGTCTTAGTCTTAGTCTTAGTCTTAGTCTTAGTCTTAGTCTTAGTCTTAGTCTTAGTCTTAGTCTTAGTCTTAGTCTTAGTCTTAGTCTTAGTCTTAGTCTTAGTCTTAGTCTTAGTCTTAGTCTTAGTCTTAGTCTTAGTCTTAGTCTTAGTCTTAGTCTTAGTCTTAGTCTTAGTCTTAGTCTTAGTCTTAGTCTTAGTCTTAGTCTTAGTCTTAGTCTTAGTCTTAGTCTTAGTCTTAGTCTTAGTCTTAGTCTTAGTCTTAGTCTTAGTCTTAGTCTTAGTCTTAGTCTTAGTCTTAGTCTTAGTCTTAGTCTTAGTCTTAGTCTTAGTCTTAGTCTTAGTCTTAGTCTTAGTCTTAGTCTTAGTCTTAGTCTTAGTCTTAGTCTTAGTCTCGAAATAATATCAGTTAGTGTTCTCATATAATTTTTTCTTAGGTCTAAACAATTCAATTCTTGATCTTTTGAAATGGTAAAGAGAGAGAAATTCGAATGAGGTATAATAAATACAGCTTGTGAGACTTTTTCACTATTCACTTTTTCCCTCCTTCTGTTACTGACAACTCAATGCAATAAAATGCTAATTTTAACGCAATGATTATTTACGACGCTTAAGTCTCAATAATTATGGTCCTACGGTTTGGAATTTTTCTACCATTTCTTCTCTATTTCACGCGTCCTTTTCACACGCTGTGGAATTTTGGGAATTTTACGAGCCAACAATAGCGATGGCGGCTTGTGTACGATTTGTCGACGCAGCATAAAACCGTGAAACCTAACGAAAGTAAGAATGCTAGCAGTGTTTAACCCTTTGTTGCATGATAAAAATTAATAATAATAATTTCCGTAAAGAACAAACATATTTATTTGTCATATTATCCTTGTTGCTTGTTAAGTTTTGATGGTAAAAATTGAAGTCGGTTGAATTCTTGTATCTATGGATGAAAGTCGGTTTTATCTATATTTGCGTGTTGGCCACTACGGAGAGTCACACCTAGGTCCGGCTTCACTGTATACTTGTAACCCAAAGCACGAAACAGCTAAGCGGCGGCAACTGCCATATCACCATTGCCATCAATAACCAAAATTATTTCACCAAATCGAAACTCGTTTTTTTTTCCGACTCTTTTTTGCATACCTTCAATGTTTTTCGCAAAATTCCGTTAGTAATCAAATGTTCCTAATTGCCAAATCTATGAAAAGTTGACATTGCATATATGAAATGCCATGCAGCGAAAGGTTAATTTCACAAATAGCTGTTTAGTGTGTCTTGACGAAGCAGCACTTGTCACACCCATTCGCCGGCTGTCAGTAATTATTGTCGACTTCTCATAAATATTAATCAGCAGCAAAGGTAATGAAAATGCGCAGTTAAATGTCGATTGACGAGACCTAAAGCTTTAAAAGGACATTAGCAAAATAAATGAAATGCTATAATGAAATTGTTGATATTAGTTGATTAAAATTTAATGGAAATTAATTCCAAAATTAAATCGAATCAACACAAACTACAAAACGTAATTTAGTTGAAGCTAAAGCAAGGAAAACACTTATTTAATATTTTGGTTGTATAAACTTACATTAAAATAAACTCAAATATTCATATTTGGTTATGTAAATTCATCAACTTTTAGCAATTTAATGTCATATTTGTAATTTAAGGTCAGTTTTATATGCAGACACCGCAGGTTAGGTTAGGCAGGTGGCAGCAAAAGGTTCAATTGGCCCGAAACACAGAGTTAGGATTGATTGAAGAGCGTTGAAACTTGTATAAAAAAAGTTTATAATACAAAATTTATTCATTCATTTCATTTGAAAGACGATGTCAATCGGTAGTAGTCTAATACGCTGATGGCAACGGGCCAATTAGTTTCTATGAAGATTCACTTGCAAGCCAAGAACAAAATTTGATTTTAAATTTGAACACAACTTAATTTAATATTGTTTTAACTTATTCCATTCAATCAAATTTATTTTACTAATTTATTTTACTAATAATGTTTTTTTTTTATTTCACTATTTTTTTTCTTTGTTAATCTATATATATTCAAAATATTTCGAATATTTCCCTGAACTATGGAAGGGATTAAGGAATGGAATGAACTATTTTCTAATAGAAAATATTTTCTTTTTAATATTCAAAATTTGTCTCAACATCTCAAGTAATTTATGAAAAAGTGTTAAATAAAGGTTTGGTGTGTGAGGCTTTTTATTTTTTGGGGGATGTTTTGAAAAAGCTGTTTCGTTTAAAGGCCCTCCCCCCTAATTTTTAATGAGGACTATTTTTCCAAAAGATTTTTCTTTGTAATTCTTTATATATTCAAAATATTTCGAATATTTCCCTGAAGTATAGAAGGGACTATGGAATGGAATGAACTATTTTCTAATGGAAAATATTTAGGTACTTTTTAATATTTAACATTTTTCTCAACATCTCAAGCAGAGCAAGCAATTTATGAAAAAGTGTTAAATAAAGGTTTGGTTTGTGAGGCTTTTTATTTTTTGGGGTATGTTTTGAAAAAGCTGTTTCGTTTAAAGGCCCTCCCCCCTAATTTTTAATGAGGACTATTTTTCCAAAAGATTTTTCTTTGTAATTCTTTATATATTCTGGAATTCTGAATGGAATGAACTATTTTCTAATGGAAAATATTTTCTTTTTAATGTTCAACATTTTTCTCAACATCTCAAGCAGAGCAAACAATTTATGAAAAAAAGTATTAAATTAAGCTTTCGTGTGTGGGGCTTTTTTTTGGGGGCAAATTTTGAAAACGCTTTTTTGTTTAAAGACCCCTCTCCCCCTAATTTTTTATGAGGACTATTTTTCCAAACGATTTTTCTTTGTAATTCTTTATAGTTATATTCAAAATATTTCGAATATTTCCCTGAACTATAGACGGGACAATGGAATGGAATGAACTATTTTCTAATGGATAATATTTTCTTTTTAATATTCAACATTTTTCTCAACATCTCAAGCAGAGCAGGCAAATTTTTAAAAAAATTGTTAAATAAAGGTTTGGTGTGTAAGGCAGTAGCGGCTTAACGGGGGGGGCGGAGGGGCGGACCGCCCCGGGCCCCGGGCTGCGGGGGGCCCCCGAGAGAAGCTTGTATATAAAAATTTAAAGTTTTTCACTGCTGAAACTTGTAAAAAACTATTTGCGATCCACAATGGTTGTTGAAAGGTTGCTTGCCACTTTTATCAATTGAAAGAGACACATACCTATATCGACAATTGACTTTGAAATTGCAATAACAAATTCCTTTCAATAAAAGCAAGAAAACATCCTTTCTAAATAACAATTGTTTGCAAATTTTCAAAAAATTTTCCCTCGAAGATTGCAATATTTAATTTTTAACTTAAAATTTTGTGCAAAGTATGCAAATACAAAATTCTAAGTTAAAAATTAAATTAAATATCGCAATCTTAGAGTTTGCTTGTAAACTAGTGCGAATTACGCAATTACTTAACCTTATTAAACTTTGTAGACGTCAAACAAATTTACAGTTATTATTATTATTTTTATAATTATTGGTTGGATAACAACACAACGTCCCGGAAATCCGGTTTTCTTCTTTGATAAGACTCTTTTACGAAGGCAATTCTATGCTCCTTGAAAGTAAGCTACTGCTACTGGGTTTTATAAAATATTTATGTACACTTCTAAACTACTCGACACGAAAAATGCACCTAAAAATAAGTGTTTTCTAGACTGGAACTTTGAAATAGAATAAAATTTAGATGTATGAATCTACAGACTGAAATCGAAAGCATGTATGTTTTCCCTACCTGACATATTTTGGACCTGAAACTTCAAAATTGAAAATTTAGTTAAAAGGATGTCTTTCATTTGATACCCATATTTCCATCATTGCACAACCGCATATATTTAAAAAAATATTTGAAATGTGTATGTCCTTAAAATCTTAAAGTCTTTTAAAAAGGACTTTGGGCCAGAAAATGAAAAACTGACTATGCCAGATTACTATAAATGATCTCTAGTTTCACGTCTATATCCAAATTTGAATGGGTCTCAGCAAAAAAAATTTTTTCGCACAGTGTAATAAATGTAAAGTCGATGGTTTTACTCACTGATCATAACTTTGTAATTTTTCTTTCAATTCTATTGATTTTAGGCTTAATATTTGCTCAAGTAATATATTTGCTCAAAAAATATATAATAATAATATATCTTTCATCTTAGATTTTAAAACTAGGGGAGATCATTTTTTTTATCAATTAAAAAATTATTCGAAAATTTATGATTTTTTGGTCGAAAAATTCACTTTGTTACAACTTTCCTTTGGGGAAGTTACTGACAAGTAACAACAATCTATATATCACTAAAAAGGCTAAGGTATTCTCTTCTTTTTGAACGACGGACAGCTCGTGTTAATCAGATAATTCTTTCAGGAGATATGTACTCATAACTGAAACAACAGGAAAAAAAACTAGGTTTTCGAAGATTTTTTTAAGTTAGTCTAGAAAACACTTTATCTATGCACGCGATTGGCCCATTTTTTGTCGAGTAGTGTAATGATGCACTGATCACAAAACAATCTAATCCTCCTGCTCGGGTTGCGTAAAATAATGGCCAGACCGTAGTAACGAAGCAAGATTTTCTGTTTTTTTTTAGTTTTAAGATGGCTTTTTGAAATGACGAGTTTGCTCTCCGAAAAGTTTTCCTAATTTCACGAAAGTTTTTATCAAATTTGGAAAGATTTAGTAAGATTATCCTTTTATCCATTTTTCATTTTTTCTCTGGGATTCTATTGCTTTCTATAAAATTTCAAGCACATATACGTTTCAAAATAATTTGTCCCTTTACTGTCCATTTTCTGTTCAATGGAATACAAATTAAAAAAAACTAAAAAGCATAACCGGAAATTCCAGTTATTAGGTTTGTACCCAAACTTATTCTGCACCGTTTGTGGGGGCCCCTCAGCCGTCGCCGCCCCGGGCCCCTAAGCACCTTAAGCCGCCACTGGTGTAAGGCTTTTTATTTTTTGGGGGATGTTTTGTTTAAAGGCCCTCCCCCCTATATTTGAATGAGGACTATTTTCACAAAAGATTTTTCTTTGTAATTCTTTATATATTCTAGATATTTCAAATATTTCCCTGAACTATAGAAGGGACTATGGAATGGAATGAACTATTTTCTAATAGAAAATATTTTCTTTTTAATATTCAAAATTTGTCTCAACATCTCAAGCAGAGCAAGCAATTTATGAAAAAAGTATGAAATTAAGGTTTTGTGTGTAAGGCTTTTTGTTTCTTTTAGGAGGTTTTGAAAAAGTTTTTTTGTTTAAAGACTTCCCCCCTAATTTATTAATGAGAAATTAATTTATTAATTAATTAATGACAAATATTTTCCCAAAAGACAATTTTCTTCAAGATTGTACTCAATACTAGCTTTTTATGAAAACATTTTCCAAAAAATATGAAAAGGAGGGGTAAAGAAAGGGGGAAGGGGGCTCATGTGCATACAAAAAATATTCACATTTTTAATGCAAACAATTTTGTCCTCAACATCGAAACTTTAGCTCTTCAAGTTTTCATACTCTCCGTGTAAACGTCTATAGGGACCCATTTAACCCTTATGTGCAAATTACAAAAAACTCAGTCGTGCTGGACTTTTATTTTGTTCAGCAAAAATTATTTGTACGACGTCCACTTTCAGACATATACGGTTGTTACTTTGTTGCAGAAATGTTGTTGTGCAGTGTTATTGAATTTTTGTTTTTAATTTTCAACATTCAAGCAACAAATGCTTCATTTTTATACAAAAGTCGCGCGAGTAGCGTGAAATGAACGAGCAATTAACAAGTCATTTGACCGATGTTAAACATGCTATTGCAACATAATTTACACAACGGCCGATTGCATGTTAGTTTTTCTATTCACTGGTTTCAGTTGTATTGTTGTGTTTTCTTTTGACATTTTCCTTTTTGACATTGCGAAAATGCTGTTCAATGCATGCAACTTTGTAATTATGCACAAAATAGAAATGTTTCCTTTGTGCGCGTTACATGCACACAATGTGCTCGTTTTTTAGGAGGCGGAAACTGATTCGTGCTAGGCGACAAAAACGATTACTTATGCGCACAAAATAAAGGTGTGTCGCATGACATGAAACTAAAATTTTGTGATTGCACAACAACTGCCAGCTAGCTACAAGTTTACTATCTAACAACACGTAAAAAAGTATTAAAAGTCTAAACTAAATTTGCATTTAATTGAAATAACGCGACGCTTGGCAGCAGCACTAAGTTGCCTTAGCTACTAATTGCACTCATTGATTAGCTGTTAAATACTTTGAAAACCCCCGCAATTCATTTTCACTTTCAATTAATTGCTGTGCAACTAACGGAAACTAATTAACACGACACAGTAGTGGGGTAAAAGTTTACCTTTTTCTTGTTTGAAACTTTTGCTAATTTGCTAACTAATTGCAGCAATGAAATAATAATTAAATAATTGCAAGAAGACAAACATGGCCAATTATTATTTCCACAAGCAAGACGAATTGAATAATTTAAACTGATGGTTAGTGACACCTGGCGGTGCCAAGTTGAGTGTTGGCAGCAAATAAATATCAACAGCACAGAGGTGTGCAATTATGCAAGGAAACTCTGTCAACGGGAATCACTTTTTTGTTATATGCCTTTGACATTCGGCAGCTTCCAAAAAAAACCGTAATTAAGTGCAAACAAATTTGGTTAGCAAGCAGCGACTGCTGGAGAACTTTTTAAGAAAGTTTAGCTATTAAAGTGGCCAACCTGAGAATTGATACATACGCTCAGAGATTACAACAAAACTATATCGATTCCTTTACGAACAGGGCCAAGTTATCTACATAAAAGAATATTTGGCTGGTTTAAAGAATGGGGATGCTAAAGAATGGAGATTTAAAGACACAAAGTCACTCAAAATGCATGATGTGCTCTTCTTTTTAAGAAGATTAGTAAATCGACAGTGCATTGTCATTAAAGTGCAAATCATTAAGTCAGAGTTTTAGCTACCGAAAGGACAATAGGTCACCTATTTTGTTATGTTACTAATTTATTTATTTAAGTCATCTTAACCCACTAGTTCCCAAGAAGGGCTGTAGACATCCTAAGCTTAAAAAAATTCTGTAAATTACACCTTATGATTTTTTTTTAGATAACGCTGCCGCATGCACAACGGCAGTAATTGTAAGACAAAGTTTCGTGAGAAAGTAAGCAAATAATTATTTTTGAAATTGTGTGAGAAACAAAAATTGTTTTAAATAAATTGTGAGCCTCAATAAAACTAAAAAAATTATTGGTGAGTAGCTGTTAATGTGTTCTTTGAGAAAATAAAAAAAAAATTATGAAAACAAGTTGTTACACTCCTCCTACCTAACCCAAATTCTAGAGTGTCTGTAGGCCTGCTTGGGATGAAAAGCGCAAATAATTAACGGACACTGATGATATTTTTTCGCTATTTAAGCATTATTTTTCTATTTGAACCGACATTTTGATACACCCCAATGTAAAAAAGATCATATCACTGCAAAAATTTATACTAAGGCGTAGTCCGCGAGGGTAGATGAGAGAACTAGTCTCCCCTAGTCCTTTATTTCATGGAGTAGATATATCGACATCTGTGTGAAAAGATAACAAACCATTAAAAAAAAATAAGAACTGGAAATATATATATACCTATCAGTAGCGGCTTAACGGGGGGGGGCGGAGGGGCGAACCGCCCCGGGCCCCGGGCTGCGGGGGGCCCCCGAGAGAAGCTTGTATATAAAAATTTAAAGTTTTTCACTGCTGAAACTTGTAAAAAACTATTTGCGATCCACAATGGTTGTTGAAAGGTTGCTTGCCACTTTTATCAATTGAAACAGACACAGTATCGACAATTGACTTTGAAATTGCAATAACAAATTCAGTTCAATAAAAGCAAGAAAACATCCTTTCTAAATAACAATTGTTTGCAAATTTTCAAAAAATTTTCCCTCGAAGATTGCAATATTTAATTTTTAACTTAAAATTTTGTGCAAAGTATGCAAATACAAAATTCTTGTTTGCTTGTAAACTAGTGCGAATTACGCAATTACTTAACCTCATTAAACTTTGTAGACGTCAAACAAATTTACAGTTATTATTATTATTTTTATAATTATTGGTTGGATAACAACACATCGTCCCGGAAATCCGGGTTTCTTCTTTGATAGACTATTTTACGAAGGCAATTCTATGCTCCTTGTCAGTAAGCTACTGCTACTGGGTTTTATAAATTATTGATGTACATTTCTAAACTACTCGACACGAAAAATTCACCTAAAAATAAAGGTGTTTTCTAGACTTTGAATAGAACTTTGAAATATGTAGAATAAAATTTTGATGTATGAATCTACGGACTGAAATCCAAAGCATGTATGTTTTCCCTACCTGACATATTTTGGTCCTGAAACTTCAAAATTGAAAATTTAGTTAAAAGGATGTCTTTCATTTGATACCCATATTTCCATCATTGCACAACCGCATATATTTAAAAAAATATTTGAAATGTGTATGTCCTTAAAATCTTAAAGTTTTTTAAAAAGGACTTTGGGCCAGAAAATGAAAAACTGACTATGCCAGATTACTATAAATGGATGGGTCTCGGCAAAACAAATTTTTTCGCACAGTGTAATAAATGTAAAGTCGGTGGCTTTACTCACTGCATCATAACTTCGTCATTTTTCTTTCAATTCTATTGATTTTAGGCTTAATATTTGCTCAAGTAATATATTTGCTCAAAAAAAATATAATAATAATATATCTTTCATCTTAGATTTTAAAACTAGGGAGATCATTTTTTTTATCAATTAAAAAAACTATTCGAAAATTTATGATTTTTTGGTCGAAAAATTCACTTTGTTACAACTTTCCTTTGGGGAAGTTACTGACAAGTAACAACAATCTATATATCACTAAAAAGGCTAAGGTATTATGTTCTTCTTGAACGACGGACAGCTCGTGTTAATCAGATAATTCTTTCAGGAGATATGTACTCATAACTGAAACAACAGGAAAAAAACTCGTTTTTCGAAGATTTTTTGAAAACGCTTCTTAAAAAATTTTTTTTATTTTCAGTTTCGTGTTCAGCGGCCAAAGTTAGTCTTGAAAACACTTTATCTATGCACGCGATTGGCCCATTTTTTGTCGAGTAGTGTAATGATGCACTGATCACAAAACAATCTAATCCTCCTGCTCGGGTTGCGTAAAATAATGGCCAGACCGTAGTAACGAAGCAAGATTTTCTGTTTTTTTTTAGTTTTAAGGGCTTTAAGGCTTTTAAGGCTTTTTGAAATGACGAGTTTGCCTCCCAAAAGTTTTCCTAATTTCACGAAAGTTTTTATCAAATTTGGAAAGATTTAGTAAGATTATCCTTTTATCCATTTTTCTTTTTTTCTCTGGGATTCTATTGCTTTCTATAAAATTTCAAGCACATATACGTTTCAAAATAATTTGTCCCTTTACTGTCCATTTACTGTTCAATGGAATACAAATTACAAAAAAAAAATTAAAAAACATAACCGGAAATTCCAGTTATTTGTTTTGTACGCAAACTTATTCTGCACCGTTTGTGGGGGCCCCTCAGCCGTCGCCGCCCCGGGCCCCCAAGCACCTTAAGCCGCCACTGATACCTATACCGATTTTTTTTAGTTTTCCTAGTTTCTACACCCCCCGCCCCCCCCAAAAGCAGTGTATAAACTACCCCACGACACATTACCCCTCGCCTTAGCCTTACCCCTTGTTATTTATTGTCTATTGCACGCAGAACTGAAACTGTTACCCGTTATTTATGTTTACATATGTTAAAAAAAAAAATAAAAATTTAAATTAATTTAAAAAAAAAATCTTCATATGGAATTTTTTTTGGCTTTGTTTCCCAAGCAGGCCTCTAGGCTACTTTCTGCACCCTCTATCACGCCTCCTATTGACATGAAATTGTTTTCCCTGAACAAACATTGCTTCTCCACCACAAAACTATCACTGGTAATTTTTTCAACAAGATTAAAAACTTGGGAACTAGAGGGTTAAGCCTGAATATACCGTTACAGTTTCAAGATGCAGAAATACCAAACCGATTTTTTCTGAATTTAAAAAAATTGGTTTTATATACAATTGATTGATGACTGATCGATTTTATATAAAATTGTTCACTCTGTAGAATTGTAATTTCAGAATACTGCACTCCTTATTCAAATGTTTTCCTAACCTTATTTAAATTGCCAACTTTTTTTTGTTTTTGTTCTATACAAATTCGTTGAGCTCAACAGAATATTTCGAATTTGTCTGCAATGGTAACCAAATGAAAAGCAAACACAAACCCAAAGTTCATTAGCCCGAAACACAAACCTGAAAATAAACAAAACAAAAAATCCTTGAGACTTTTTGCAGTTGTGCTCAATAAATAATGTAATTAGCTAAGCCGCACTAACGCACTACAAAAAAAGCGAATGACTTGCCAATAAACAAAGCGAGCAAAGTAAACTGAAAGAAAAGATACAAAAAAATTCAACATAAAGCAAGTCAGCCAAGAATGCCAGCCACGCAAATCGCCGAAACGAATTGTCATTGCGGCATAATTAGTCAACTTTTAGGGGGCATTTGCGCGCTTTTTCTTTGGTTTTGGTTAACTTTGTTGTGAATAAGCATAAGTCAGCAATATTGCCATAGTGGGCCAAACAACGATTAATTCCATCTGATGTGCAAGCGCCTATTCGCGGTTCAGTGGCTGGCAGCTGTTGGCTCTTCAATAATTTTCACGCCTACTATAGCTTGAAACAAACCTACGCATCTTCATTACAAATACCTACAAATGCAGGCACAGAACAAAAATGAAAATGAATTCAAGTCGTTAACTAACTTCCGTACGGAAAAGCAACATCTGCTGATGTCATCTGACGAGCGTAACAATTTGATTTGAATGCGTTGAAATTCGGCAAACTTAATTATCCAAACAACTAATAAAAACGCCGCAACATCAATAAAACTTCCAAACATTTTATAGAACGGCACATGAAAAAGAATAAAACTCGAGCGCTTAATATGTTGTTCCGCCCAATGCGAAAGGACATTCGATTAGAATGGCCGAAGGAAGCGCTTTGGTAATAGAAGGAAATCAAAATAAGTCAATGTGATGCGATGCATCGGACTCGATTTTCACAAGAACACTGAGAAAAATTATACTCGTATTGGAACAATTATGCAAATAAGTATTACGAGATAAATTGCTCTGAGATGAGAAATACAATTTTCCATTCAAAATAAATTTGATATTTTTTCATAATATTTTTGACTTTTCTGAAGTTCATTTCGTATTTTCCGGAATTCTTTTGATGATGTAAGTATTCTGAAGTGTATTTCATGTATTATTCAGTTCATCTCATATTTTCTGAAACATATTTTGAATATATTCTGATAATTATTTCATACTTTCTGAAGTACACTTGATAAAGTAATTTTATATTTCCTAAAATCTATTTATATTCTGTCTACATTCTGAGGACTATTACATACATACAACAAATTGAATGTTTATTAATATACAATACTAGTTCATTTCATAGTTTCTGACGTTCTTTTGTGTTTTCTGAAGAATAATTCGTAATTTTTTAAATTCATTTAATGCAAGTTTTCTGAAAGTTGCTTAATTTTTTGATACTTGATACTGTTTGAAGTACATTTGACTATTCTAATGTTGCTTCCAAAATATTGTACTTGCTGAAGCACATTTTTGAAGTTCCTTACATATTTTTGTATACTTTCCATGACTATTCCATTTAACATGTGACTGTTCTGAAATTTCTTTCATATTACTGAAGCACGTTTTGCATACATCGAAGTTAAGTTAATACTTTCTGAACTTCATTTGTCAGTTCATTTTATGTACTCCGAAGTTCCGTTGATATTTTCGGAAGCATATTTGACTATTCCGAAGTTCCTTTTACATGTTTTATACTTTCTGAAGTACATTTAACTGTTCTGAAGTTTCTTTCATATTATCTGAAGCACGTTTTGTATACTCCAAAGTTCAGTTAATACTTTCTGAAGTACATTTGACTATTCTGAAGTTAGATACTTTCTGAAGTTCCATATTCATATTTTCTGAAGCACATTTTATACACTCCGAAGTTCAGTTGATACTTTTTAAAGTACATTTGGCTATTCTGAAGGTTCTTTTATATTCTTAATATTATCTGAAGCACATTTTGTATATGCCGAAGTTAAGTTAAAACTTTTCGAAGTTCTTTTTCATGTTTTTAAAGCATATTTTGTATATTCCGAAGTGCAATTGACACTTTCTGAAATAAATTTGATTAGTCTGAAGTGTCTTTCATATTTGTTTATACTTTCTAAAGTACATTTGTCTGCTCTGAAGTTCTTTTCATAATTACTGAAGTTCATTTTGTATATGCCAAAGTTTAACTAATATTTACTTTTGAAGCACATTTGACTATTCTGAAGTTCTTATCATATTTTCTGAAGCACATATTTGGAGTCTTTTTGCACAAAATTTTTTAACCCAATGCCTTTGAAATCATGTTTACTACTCACAATTTTTGTTTGGGGTTAATACAAAACTTATTTGCTTGATTCTCTATCACTGTTTCCGAGATGTGGCTGGAAAGTTAACACTTCACAAGGAACCAAAGTTTGATCCAACTATGGGCAAATGCTTCGACAATATGTCCAATGGGAACAGATTTGAATGTTTGGACTAAGTAGTTGTATGTGTAGTTTCTAAGAACCTTAATAAAGTGTCCTATTGTCCTTTTAATGCGATGACTAATATTTAGTCCTTATCAATTTTTTTTACTTGCAAGCCTGAGTAAGCGTTAGCTAAAGGTGAAGACGATGCCAGTATATATGACACTTCCAGAAGAGAGAAAAGGACTTCTCAACACAAAAAAACACTCCGATGTTTTGTTTACATCACAACTAACTGAGACGTTAGCTTGAGGTATAAATGGAATGTTACATTTTTCTTTCCTTAATTTTTTGGCAGTGTGTACGCAGAAATTTTATATATTTATTTATTTTAAGCGCATTTAAGAAAATGCGCTTATAGCTAAATTTAATAAAATGTATGGGGAAAAAGCTGAATGTAATTTTTCCTTTCAATCGAAACAATAAGGAAAAGAGAAAATATTGCGGAAATACAATTGCAGTAAACACAGCATTGCAGTACAACAGTAAATCAAGAAAAAAAGCAATAATACCCGCACAATTTATTAGATAAATCTAGAAATAACGGCAAGCAATGAGAACTTCAAGTCTTCAACTTCAAGCATTGCGCTACAATTGATGTGAGTTCTGGCCGACAGGGCGTATGAGTAACAACTGAATGGCTGAGTGGGCAATGACAGTTGAGTGTTGAATAGGTAATGCATGTATTTATTTAAATAATTATTTGCTCATAAATAAAGAGCTATTTTCGTCGTCGTCGTCATTGAAAGCTTTTACATTTTCGAATTTTAAAAGATTTGTTTGAGTTTGCAAAATGTTGCGCTTACGCCTTTTAGGGCTTTGATTCATTTAAATAAATGCAGATTTTACTCAAATTAATTTAAATAACTCCGGAATAGCGACGGAAGGAGGTGCATGTGTCGCATGCAAAAAGTCAAGAAAATTTGTTTGTACAAAGGAAACGCGCCCTTTGTACAAAGTTCATCGCCCCACAAGGCGATGAACTCAAGTTACAAGAATAATGATGGCAGTGAACGGCAAAAAGTCACATAGTCATGTCCCTTTTTTGTGCTGTGCCAGTCAGCCGGCATGTCAACAACACACCCACATACTTCGGCTCACTTGACTGCGCCCGAATGTCGGGCATACAATTTATCACAAGCTAAAAGATTTTAAAGCCTCCTGCCACACTGGCCGGCCTAGTGCGGCTGCAGTCAACATAGAAACCCATATAAACATGTCAATCAAACGCAAATTGAAGAAGATTTAATAGCGGCACAATGTTACCTTTTACCCCATTTTGTGCACGAATCCAAACAAAAAAGCACACAAACGCACAAATGAAGCGGCTATGCAATGACTAAATGGACATGGTCGCCCGCTCAGAGCAGGAATGTAAATTTCCTTTGCTCCAATTGACAAATAATGCTGAAGTCTGCCGATGGCCGAGTGATAAACAAGAGCAACAACAAAAACAGCAACAATGAGAGAAAGATGCTTTTGCACGTTTTTCTGCTGTACAGAAGATTGTATGTGAGCTGAACTCGCTGGCAACTTTCAGGTACACATTTAATTTTGTTGCGTCAGTCGGAGCAGACAACCAGCAGGAAAAGCAGCCGATACAGCATCGACAGCATTGAAAAGGGCTGTGCGTAAATTTTCAATTACCACGACGTACACAGACACAAACACAACTATAAGTAGAGAAAGGGACAATCACTTTGCGTGTCCTGGCATTAATAAGAAATGAATTGGGTTCGCTTTTAAAGTGTACGGCAAATTGGTTTAATTTTTTTCTTCTCTTCTTTGCTATTTTGCTTTGCCCTGCCGTCGTATTTTCAGCTCTGCCCAAACACACACACACACACACAGGCCCAAGCAACATTTCGCCAATCGCATCTATATCTCGTAAAAGCATGATTTGTGGTGTTAAATATTAATGAGCAAAGTATGTCCGAGCAGCGGGAGGGAAGCGATGTAGGAAAGTGCGGCTGTCGGAAAATATGTGTGTTGACAATTTGGCAGATTGTAAACGGCTGGCTGACTGCGGCCACGTACATGGCGCACCATCAATGCTGTGGTATGCTGTGCACTTTATTGCGATGCCGAACTATGTAATAAAGTCTTAACTTGCGCCAAGTGTTCTCAAATTAAGCGCCAATGCTTTTGGGAATTTGGAATTTTGAAGAATTCGAACTAGGCGCGTCACTTCTTTGGTTAATACGTTGATGGCTTAAATAAAATATTATGAGAAAAATATTGTCGTGTACGACATTCATCGTAGAAGGCATCAATCAAATGAAATTATGCAGAATACCTTAACATCCCTAAAAATCAAGGGAAAATTTAAGGGAAAATTTAGGTGTGTTGCAAAACATTATCAATTAATTTTTAAGTAAATTTCAGTGTATTGTGTAGACACATTTTTGTGAGTAATCTTTGATCCATTAAATGGATTATCTTTCATTGGCCTATCTTCCTTCCCATTTATTTTCAACCTCAGCATATGGCAAAGGAAAATTAGTACATCGTGTTTTCACTAGTTTCTCGATTTTGATAAAATTTTACAACCACACCTTACAAATTTTGATTTTAATTACAATTTACTTTTCTTAAATACCATTTACTTCTCTTTTCATTGTAAATGAAACTCAACTCATTGTAAAAGTTTAGCTGAGGTAGCTGTCAAGCCGCAACAATTTAAACTAACCTCAATCTAAACTCAAACTAGTTTAAATCTCTATTTCAAAAATTCTATCTTAAGCTCGTAAACTGTTTACATACCCACAGTGTCGTGTCCAATTCACTTGCATACCTTCACGCTGCTTAAATTAAACGATGGCAGGAAACGGTAAACTCCGCGTTGGTTGCGTCAATTGAATGCAATTGAAAGCTCAACAGCGACATGGCAGCAACATTGACTTTAACAACGACAAGAACAAAGGCAACCACAACAGACCACGACCACAAGGCAACTACAATGACAACAAAAACAACACAATTACACAATGTTTCAAGCGAAATTTTCAGTTGGTAGTTTGCTGTGGTCGCATACAAACACCAACAATTATTACAACAATATTTACAAAAGTGTAAATTTTCCGAAATGCTGCTAACAGACTAAAAACAAATTTTTCAATTTCCCACATTCGGTGTTGCAATATTTTGACAGTGCAATGCATGTATGAAGCTGAACTAACTCAACTAATTGGTTGCCTTGTTACTTGTTGGTTAAAAATGAGGGTTTTGCGTAAATGAACCTTTTGCGTGTGTATGTAATTTTTGCGTGGTCAGAGTAGCCAAAAAATAAAAAAAAATTCTTTTTTAAATATTAAAAAAAAAATCCAACAACAAACACAATTGAAAATTAAATTTTTTTTATTTTTGCCTTTAATTTACAAACAAATGGATTGATGAAATTAATTTTTGGCTTTAAGTTACAAATAAATTGATTGATGAAATTATTAAATCTACCAAATATGTTTTTGCATTTGACTTTCAATCAATAATTGCTAATTTTTAATATTTAAATATAATTGTTGCCCATTGATTGTTTTAATTTTGTGGTCAAAAGCACTAACCGCTTAAGTCGACTTAAGAAGAAATTGAGTTATGGATGCCACCACGTTCCCTTGACTGTGCTCTACGTTTGTGTAAAATCGGGGAGTTTGTAACTTTAAAATAAAATAAGTTATTAATAAAAACCTATTCGCATTCCCATAAGGAATACACTACGCGCTAAAACTTTAAAACGAGATTGCTCGAAACAGCAATTTTCGACTTAGGCGGTTATTGCTTTTGACCACAGAATTCTTGTTTCATTTTCATTTTCATTGATACTTGACTTGAATTTCATAATATTTTTTTATTTATGAACCATAGATTTTTAAATTGTAATTCAAAGTATGCAATTTTTTTTGTAATACGTTTTTAACTATTTTTAATTTTAAATTTTTAGTGTTTACTTTTAAGTTTAGATTTTAGAATTTTAATTTTCAATTTCTTCCTTTAAATCACTTTAATTTTTAAGTTTTCAGTTCCTAAATTGTGGATTTTAATTTAAAATTTTTTATTTTTGCTTTCTAATTTAACTCGCTAGTGCCTAGCGCAACCATATGGTCACACTAAGCATGTATTAAAAGCATTTGTATTTTTTAATTATATACACTTCACATTAAATTGGTTAAAAAAATGGTTGCAATATTCGAAAGAAAAAGAATTCCGGCACATTCGGGTTAACTGTTTTTATTTTTAAGTTTTGAAAGTTTTTTAAGTTTATATTTAATTTTAGTTAACAATTTTTTTATTTTTTGAACATCTTGTTTTACTTCTTAGTTTAAATTTTTTATTCTGAACAACATTTTAATAATTTTTCATTACTTTTAAAGAGTAAAATTGTTATTTTTAATATTCAAGCCTTTCGCTATTTTTTTGCCATATGGCAACATGCTACTTTGTGGACGTCTGCATCCTCTATGGTTGCAAGAATACATTTTTTTGTTAGTCTGAATAGTTTGAAGTTTTAGGAAAAATACGAAATTAATAAACAGAATATTAAAGTTTAAAGAAGAGAAGTATGCACGTTTTTTTAATGGTATATCTTGACATAGTAAAGGAAGAAGAAGCAGAAAAAAATAGAGAACTTTTTAATTTGACGTTTTCTTTCAATTTAGATACTTTTTGTTTTAATTTTGTCTGAAGTAAATGAAGAAATATTCAAATTTTCGTTATGCGTAAAAAGTTTTATGTTTAAGTAATTATTGCAGCCACAACGATGTGGTTGCTCTCATAGAAAAACACTCTAAAATACAAGGTCCAAGTATAAAAATTAAAAAATTTCTTTTGGAATGTTGCTAATATAACCACATAGAAGCCTAAGACGAAAAATTTCAAATTTTAACTTTCCCCACTAAAAACCTGTAGCGAAAGGGTTAATTCAACTTTTTTCCTTTTTTATTTATTTGTTTGATTAAAACTTTTCGCTTTGATTGTACGTTCATATGAATTAAATTATGCAACATTTTATTATATAACACTAGAATGTGAAAGCGAGTCAAAATATTAAAAATATTATTTTAAGAAATTTAAACCCATTTTGTAGCTTAATTCCATAAGCGCTTTCAAGGAAGATTGTATTGGCCGAGCGATCTAGTGTTAAACACGAAATCAGTGTATGAGCAACATCAGTGAAATGCCCCGCCCATTAGTGCAATAACAGCAAATCAGTCCAATTGCCAATTCGCGTATTCGTGCGCAATTTGCGAAAATGTCATTTGCCAGCAAATAAAGCGCAATTAAAACGAAGCTTATCTCCGTCTACACACAACCAACACTGCTGCACGCAAAGTGCAAACATTGTCATGCACACGAACAGCGCACCATTCATCAAAACATTGCCAGGTTCCGTAGCAGTTACAAAAAATTGCGTATACGTCACGTAGCGCGCTGATTGTGAGCACACAAGAACGCACAAGCGCAAGCCAAATGAGAGCAAAGCTACCTAATAGGCGACAGAGTGGATGTGTGGAGGGGGGCAGGGCACGCGAACGTTGTCATTTTAAGCCGTTGCACAGCAGCCGCCAGCTTCATTGAATTGCAATGAGCGCATGCAAACTGACGGCGGTTTTTGTTATGCGTTGTTGTTGTACTTGTGTTATAATCTGTGCGCGCACCGCCATCACAAATACGCAGAGCACAAACATTTGCAGCGCGTGTGCAATAGCAACGGCAAGAATGCATTTCCGAGCTATGGCGAGGGCAGCAAAAAATGCACAACACTCATGTCATGCGTGAGAATTTCGCAAAAGCGCAAAAGAAGCGCTGACAAGGCGGCAAACAAGCGGCTGGGCGCGGTCTAACAGGCGAAAAGTTTATGCTGAAGACAAATTGACAGACACACCGACGTATGGTTAGCCAGACAAGTAAGCGCACAATGCGTCGGAATGTGAATCCGACACCCACAACAATTGTGCAAATGTCGGCGCTACAACAAAGCGCCATTATGAATTCAGAAAAAGATTGAAAACAGCAGGAAGTTGAGCAGAAGGTCGTGCACCGGGAATACCTATTATGTACATATGTTATGTATACATATATGGAGGTATGTGTTTTATGTAAATAATGCATATGAATTAAATTTTCTGTTCCCAGATATATGACCGAGTCGTAAGGAAATATATTCGTAAGGGTTATTAAATATGTTTAGCAGATATAAACGCCTTCCTTCAGTTCATGAATGAAACAAGGTGAAATAATAATCCACAGGAAAAATATTCCAAGTCTTAAAAAAGCCAAGTTGCTCTAAAAGACTCTCGTCCTTACCAAGAAATCAATCTGTATAAATTATTCAGAGTAGAACGACATTATGTCAGGTTCCAAAAACCAAAATAAACATTTCAAAATCTGGTACTAAAGGTTGAATTACATACATGTTGCTTTTAACAGATGAAAAATAGAACCCCAGAGCATATTGTCCTGTAAAAGTTTACTGAATAAATACTGCTAAATCTATGACCCCTCCTAGCCGCCGCATCTGACTGCAAGCACCTTCAAACGATGTGCAAAAATTCAGTGCAATATGTTGCAGCCTAAGGCGTTGCCATGCCAAAAACAATGTAACAACAACTATCTTCCAACATTGAGTGATGCAAAACACTAAATCAAATGCACAAATTGCGACCCATCGATGACGGGAGCAAATCTTTTGCAAGTCATTATGGCCGCGTTGCGTTGCAATGGCAGCGCCGGATGTTATGCGATATTTCCGTGATGCAATTAAAATGAGAATCATTTCGTGTGCAAATATTGTAGGCTGAAAAAAAAACAATAAAAAAAACGGTTTACAAATCCGGCAGACTACGAAATGGTGTCAGCAGTTCCGACAGCGACTGTTGATTTGCAGTTCGTAGCATACAAAAACGAGACAAGAGCAACGAAGTAAACTCGAAAGACCAAGTTACAGCAACAATTCAAATGAACCTTTTTGAGCGCTAGTAACACCAATAATAATGCGACATTTTGCAATTCCATTTTGAGTCTTAACTTTGTTCTAATTGGTTTAATTATATTTAAAATTAAAATCCAACCAAATCAAGCAATGTTTTTACATTATAGAATTGTGACAGTTGATTTATTGATTTCCTTTTTAACACTAGGATGTGCAACTGGGCTTTTCCAAGCCCATTTTGACTTTGAGTAGTCGCTAAATTTTTTCTTTAGCTCTGATCGCTGAAATATTTTACGTCAACTATCGCTAATGCTTTCTAAACGAAACGAAACTAACAAAAGGTTATTTGCATAAATTTTGTAGAACAAATATGACCACTTTATGTATGTAGGCGCTAAGTGGAGCAACTGGGCCTGGCGAGGCCCGTACGCGTAATTAGCTATTCCTACGATGTTCGCCCAGTTAGGCGTGGCATAGACAGCTGATACTTGGCACACGTACTCTATGATAGTATAGCTAGCGAAAAATTATCAATAAATAAATAATTTAAATGTTGTGCCATATACAAATAGCAGTTTTACTTTTTAGGGCACCTCAACCCCCACTCTCTTAAGAAATCCCCCCAAATAATTACATCGACACATAGCTATACTATCATAGAGTACGTGTGCCAAGTATCAGCTGTCTATGCCACGCCTAACTGGGCGAAAATCGTAGGAATAGCTGATTACGCTTATGGGCCTCGCCAGGCCCAGTTGCTCCACTTAGCGCCTACAAAGTAGTCGCTCATCCTAGTGTTAATTAAATAAATTGGTTTATTTATACAATATTCACAATAATCAAAATATAGCTGTGTTCCAACCAACCAACCAACAAAAAGAAAATTAAGAAAAAATTGACAATCTTTTTAAAAATTTACTTTGTATTTTTTTTTAAAAAGCTCAAAGTATTAACAATAAAATTATAAAAAACTTCTGAATAAAATTTAGTTTAATAGATTTAAAATAAACATTCCAAATATGTATATATGTATGTATGTACTTATTTAAGTGGCCATAACTTTCCGATATCAGGATATGGAGTGCCAAAAGTCCTCTGTCCAAGCTTTGAGTATGCCTTCTCTAGTTTGTAATATGAAAATTTTATTCATTTATTTATTACAATGAAATATAATTATACATAATTATATTATATAGCCAGAGGGCTCTAGCTACCGGGGCTATTGGCCCATTGTAGTATGAAAAATTAATATAGCTTCCTCTACTTGAATATTTCAACGGAGAAGTCTCCCTTTTCTAACTTCAATTACCACAACGAAACACACTTTTTTCGACTTTCAAAGGGCATATAGATCAAACGATCAATCAAGGCTAGTATATTTCGATAACATTATCCTGTTCGATGCCATAAAAGCAAACAACCGAAGCAGCATCTGGCTCCCTCTAGTTCCCAAGAAGGCCTGTAGACATCCTAAGCTTAAAAAATTCTGTAAATTACACCTTATGATTTTTTTATCTGATTTTACACGTATGGAAAGGGGAATCTCCATTTTATAAAATAAATGTTGTCAGATAACGCTGGCACATGCACAACGGCAGTAATTGTAACACAAAGTTGAAGTTTCGTGAGAAAGTAAGCAAATAATTATTTTTGAAATTGTGTGAGAAACAAAATTTGTTTAAAATAATTGTGAGCCTCAATAAAATTAAAAAAATTATTGATGAGTAGCAGTTAATGTGTTCTTTGAGAAATTAAAAAAAAAATGAAAACAAATTGTTACACTCCTCCTACCTAACCCAAACCATAGAGTGTCTGTAGCCCTGCTTGGGATGAAAAGCGTAAATAATTAACGGTCATTGATGATATTTTTTCGCTATTTAAGCATTATTTGTTTATTTGAACCGACAGTTTGATACACCGCAATGTAAAAAAGATGATATCACTGCAAAAATGTATATTAAGGCGTAGTCCGCGGGGGTAGATGAGAGAACTAGTCTCCCCTAGTCCTTTATTTCATGGAGTAGATTTATCAAAGCATTAAAAAAATAAGAGCCGCAAATATATATATATACCTATCCCGATTTTTTTAGTTTTCCTAGTTTCTACACCCCCCCCCCCCCCCCCCACGACACATTACCCACATTATTATATGTTAAAAAGCAGCCACCGTGGCTCAGTTGGTTAGTGCGTTGGACCGCGAGTCGCAGGCAGCAACCTCAGGTTCAAATACTGCCTGTAATAACACCTAAAAAAAATAACGGGAAAACTCGTTTTCTCTTTCGGTGGCTGTCCTCTCAGCTGGAAATGGCAAACCTCTGAGAGTAAAAATTGCTTATGGAAAAGCTCCCAACCTGCCGTTCGGAACCGGCATAAAACTGTAGGTCCCTTCAACCCGCGTACAAATTCACACGCACAACACGGGTGGTTGCGGGAAGCTAGGCCTTAGTCTCGCGTAAGCGGGCTGCCGTGCCAGCCAATTATTATTATTATTATTATTATTATTATTATTATTATTATTATTATAATTATTATTATTATTATTATTATT
This sequence comes from Melieria crassipennis, assembly GCA_963668005.1. Classification (NCBI taxonomy): domain Eukaryota; kingdom Metazoa; phylum Arthropoda; class Insecta; order Diptera; family Ulidiidae; genus Melieria; species Melieria crassipennis. The sequence goes on along the minus strand of OY764962.1, from coordinate 111,340,718 downwards.
ATTATTATTATTATTATTATTATTATTATTATTATTATTATGTTTAAAAAAAATTAAAAATTTAAATTAATTTAAAAAAAAATTTTCATATGGAATTTTTTTTGGCTTTGTTTCCAAAGCAGGCCTGTGGGCTACTTTCTACACCCTCTATCACGCCTCCTATTGACATGAAATTGTTTTCCCCGAACAAGCATTGCTTCTCCACCACAAAACTATCACTGGTAATTTTTTCAACAAGATTAAAAACTTGGGACCTAGAGGGTTAATTGTCAGATGTAATGACAAACTTAACTTATTGTAATTTTATACATTTACTGAAAGTAAAGAAGAAGAAAAAGAAATGCTATAGCAATAAATACTGTAACAAATACTATATTTTGTGCACAGAAATTATCACATTTTTTATTTTCACCGCACTGCACATTTTCCACTCAATTATTCAACTTTTCTTTCTCAAAAAATGTATGTTCCTTATTTTCTACAGAAATATTGTAAATTTTTCCTGTTCACTTTAAAAGTTACCTTTTCGTCCACTTTAATAAAATCCCTTTTGTCTTCTCCCAACTGCACTCATCTGCTACTTGCTGCCTTGTCTTATAATGCGGTAAGAGGATACCACTCGCCGCAGTTATAATTCCAATCAATGACTCATTAAGTAGACGCAGACAAAAAAATGCCTTTATTAAAAGGAATGAACTCTGTGAACGTGAAGCCACAAAACAATACCAAATAACATGATATCTCGGCAGCAACAAGGACCAAGAACCAACGGCCAAGTTGGCAGCAGCCAACAAGCCAAAACCGCCCAGCAAAATGACAAAACAAAACTGCTGGGCGACCTAAGCTGCGGATTACATCCGTATTTATAGCACGCCAGTACAATAACAACAAATGAAAAGATTGAACTTTTATCCACCAAACCCCAAACAATGCTACAACAACAACAGCGGCGCGCACAGTGCTCCTTCGATATTTGTTCGCAGCTGTTGTTGGAAGGAAACGTGTCATTTTAACCGCTCGCTCGGGCAGAGACGACTGGACTGCACATACAAGTGTACATACACGTATGTGGCTGCTGATGTTTGTGTTGTTGTTGTTGTTGATACTGCACGATTCTGCCGCAGCTCTGTGCAATGCAGTGTCAACCAACAAGCCGCTGTATCAACAACAATGTTCCCCTCTTTAGTGAAACGTGGGACAGCGAAGGCAGTGAAGTGGAGTTTATCGTTGGCCGCCGGCAAATGGCCAATGGCCCACCTGCACGTACCAACTCGCTTTAACATTCTATGTACTGAACAGTGACACAACAAATCCACCAGATGGCTTGGACAAATAGTTGAGTGTGGTTCGCTTTGTGACATCTACTGATGTTTGGTTCGATGTTCACTCGATAGTGTTTGTTGGAATGAGACAATTTATTTATTCCTTTATGAAGCTTCAAAATTGCTCCTTTAGTCTGGCATTGGACTGGACAATGAGATTGAAAGCTTGAATACGTGTCGATTGAAAGACACAAAATATTGTCCTTTAACTAAAATATTGTCCATTTTCCATTTAGAAATAGCAAGATTTGAACGCGAAACGTTTATGTTCTTTTTGAAATTAAACAATTCATGTAGCCTTAGCCCTAATGGCCCTAAATTATGGAAGTACTTTAATATTTTTTTTTAGTCTCTCAGCAATCTTCTAATCACTCTATCAACACAGATGCCATATGCCATATGCAACTCAAACATTTTAATGAACTCCATCAGTGTCGAAGCAGCGTAATTTGACTTAGCTGAATTTGCATTAGTCTTTTGTTAACCTGACACGCGCGAATAAAATCGCTCACTCATGTCTTTGAAACTTTTTTGCGCCACCGTTTCCTTGGCATTTTCATAAATAACAATGCGACCCACTTCTCACCCACTCATAGCAAATTTAGCATATTTTATTATGTGCTACTTGTATTCACTTTTCACTGCACTGGCAAAATCTCTGAGATATAATTACCTCATGAATAAATTAAATCGTTAAGGTCGTTGCGTTGCCTACTCTTAGGCGTGCAAAGGCCATAGCCGTTGTCAGGTTGAATTTTCAGAGCCGCAGCACTTGCGAGGCCAGCAATGTACTCGAACGAAAACTGTTTTTTGTTTTTTTAAGTTCGTATTTGTTGTACTCTATAGACGGCAAACTGGAGTCGGAACACATCAAACTAAATTATGATTTAATGTCAGATCAGGACATTGATAAACAAAGTGAATTAGTAGAAATAGTGATTTTTTTTTTCGGTTTGCTTAACCCTTTTGACCCCTAATTTTACCCTGTGCCTCGATATTACGTTTTGGTATTTAAATCATGAAACATTTGCCTAAGAAGTGTGCACACGGCATTTGAAGTCACCACGCTTCTTTGTTAGAGTTCTAGAGCTAGTTTGCTTTTGAACAATTTTAGCTGAAAACGGGTTAAATAAATTTTATATTAATATTTTTTAATTACACAAAAATTACTTAATATTTATGGAAAAATACAAAATTATCATTTTCTTGATTTTATTTAAACCATTATTAAAGAAACAGGGTTTTGATCAAACGCGCCCAATTCGTAGACTTCAATTAGAACACAAACTTTCCCTGATATCGCTGCAATTTATTGGAAATTATTTTGGGAATAACCGTAAAATTTTTGTGATTTGCTTTGAAATCACTTCTAAAAATATTAATTTCTTGGTGCCTACTTAAATTAAACCCGTAATTCAATTGTAGCTTTTGCTATGAGATGAGAAATAGGTGAATTTGCTCTCAGGCAACCTTGGGGTCGAAAGGGTTAATCCCAAAGCAGTTTGTGGTCTTAAATTTTTTCTTTTAAGTATTTACAACAAGTACAGAAAATCTAGTCGAATATTAAAACCCCGGGACCTTGGGGAATTTGCAAGGATTGTTAATAATAATTAACTAATTAAATAATTTTTTCGCTGAAAGTTTAAAAACTAGAATCATTTCTAATATAAGGAATGTTAATATTAAGCTTTTAAGAAAATTTAAAAAAAATAAAAAACAAAAGAAAATAAATATAAAAATTTGCAGATCTGGCAATTAAATTATGAAAAAAACTATTTCCACGTACTTTTTTCAATCTTTTGCTGTCATTTAACATTTTTACGATTCATTAGTTTAGAAAAATTGCATAGATAAGTTTTAAAATTATTATAATAATTAAAAAAAAAATGCTTACCTATTACCAACAAAAACTATAAATTTCGACATTCCTTAACACTAGAAAGACCACAAGTTTTCCATACCTATAAAGACTACATATCATATGCGCTGATATCTCGAAAAGTGCACATCGGATTTGGCTAGTTTTGTACAAAATATATTTTTTAAAATATAAAATTAAAAAAAATAAAAAATAAATGACTTTTATAAAGCAAAAGTTGATAGAAATACTAAAGAAAATAAAAATATTTAAAATTTAAATTAAAACAAACCGTCCAAATTACTGCAATAGCCTTTCTAGTGTTAAGGAGCCAGAAAAGCATTTTTTTAAGTTCATAAAATATTCTATAACAAATTAACAACGCTAAAAATTGTATTTACTATCGTCAATCTTTTTCTATTATGTAGCATTTTGGAGCATCATAAATTTACAATAATTTCATAGATTAGTTAAAAAATTATAATTAAAAATGGCTTTCATATTTCCAACAAATCTGTAAATTTCGACTTTCGTTAAGGAGCCAAAAACTCGTTTATTAAATTAATAAAATATTCAAACAAATATTTTTATTTCTATATTTTGACTCTCATTAAGGAGCCGCAAAGATCTTTTCAAGTTGAGGGAACTTAACTATTAAAAACCCATATTTTTGAAATAATAAAGAGTGTAAGATTTTGTCTGTGGAACTAATATTTCTAAATCTCGAAACTAGCGAGCAGGCATTTCGGGAATGCTGAAAATAAACGTAATAGCGGAATTTCGATTTCGCAATGTCGAAATGCCAGCTGGTACAAACTGTTTGGATGTAAAGTCTACATACTCGAAGACTTAAAACGCAGAAATCAACACAATTTTCTGATGCTTAACCCTTCGATCTTGGACTCATTAATCGTTATGCATTAATCGCCGCCTCAAGCAAAATGCGATTTAACCCTTTAATTTTGAACACCAAAACATTCTTTGTAGAAATTTTTCCATGCTATGAAAGTTGGGGCTAGAAAATTACGTTGCATACCCATAAATTCTGAAAACATTCTTTCATCCAGAAACATATAATTCAAATAAATATTTTGCATGGGTCATAAGTTGTGAAGAATTGTTTTGAAAGGTACTCAAAATTTGCTGAAACGCACAGTGATTCGAGTCCATACAACCGCGGGACAAAATTAGAAGGAGTGGTCCGTTCTTCATAAAATTTGGTATACTAGTTAATCATGGTCTGCTGAATTGAAATTTCCATTTTGTTTTTCTTAAGCTTTTACAGTTTGGCAATTCCTAAGACTTAAACTTGCAATTTTCGTAATTTTTGGTAAGCTATAGCACGAAGTGTGTTGGCTATATTTTTGAGATTTTACATTTAATCAGTTACGTCAACATTGATAATTGCAAAGAGTAACAGAAATTGTACGAGGACCCTTTCGTTTTGCAATAAAAATGATAATAATAGATGTTTGTTTTGCATTTGTGCAGTTTTTTCAATTTTTCATGCTGATTGCATACTTTTAGGGATGAATAAAATAAAATCGGAATATATCGGAGGATGTAATTACATTATCCGACAAAGGAAGAATGCTTCTTAACCTAAAAAATCAAGGAACATACTTTCACATACTTTTTAGATATTTTCCTCTAAGTTTTGCTAATTTTCAGATTTTTAATTTAGAAGAATATTTTGAATTAAAAGCTTTGCAAATTTAGAGAAAACATTAAAAGCGAAAATGGCCACATCATTTCTTAATCCATACTGAAGGTTTTAGCAACTTCTTGGTAACCATGTATTTTAACAATTTTTTTACTCAACTGACTAAAAAACAGAAAATATGTGTTTACATTTTTTGTGAAAAATGTTTCAACTTTGAGCCGCTTTTGCACACACACTAATTAATTTTTTGCACAGATATTTTGGGGTTTTCTTAGTTGGAGTTTTACCTTTCAAATGACATCAGAATCGTTAAATTCTGAGACTATACATTTTTGGAATTTTGTCTATGGAACGAATCACTGTGGAACGTATTATCTCAGTAGCCCCAAAAGGCTTAAAGCTTCAAGGCAACGCGCTAGTAAAGTCATCCTAGAAGTATGCTACAACTAAATGTCGAACTATCACCGCCATACAACGACCGTTTAAGCCTCTCGCCATATTGTTTCACGTTTCTGCCAAAGCATTACTTTTTTTAGCCGCAAATGCCGTCGCTGCCGTTAATGTTGCCGCGGCTGTTGTAGTTCTTGTTCTTATTATTCTTATTAACTGCAAAATACGAAAAGCCACGCGCTTGTATTTTGATTTCTGATATTTTTTGTTATTGTAGATATATATTTGGTGTTTTTCCAGAGCTCGAGTTTGCACACTTCGCTGCCTGTCTGCACGCTCGAGTGGACGCTTTGTTGTATGTGTGGGTGTTTGTGTGTGCGGCTCCGTAAGGATGCTTACAACCTGCGGTATGCCTTCAGCGTTGGCATCGGTTCGAAAAGCCGGCGAAACTTGTTGCCGCCATTAGCAGGCAGAAAGGATTTACATTCATTGTTGTTGTTGTTGCTGTTGCTGTCGGTTGCCCTAACGACTCACCCACTCGAGGCGGCAGCAAACTCAAGCAACCACAATACACAACATAAGTCAAGTAACACACTTAGTCAAGTTATAACAACAACAATAATAAAAACAACAACAACACGCTTCATCAGCGCTTTAAATTCGAGCAGCTGTCAGAAGTGTTTCTGCCGCAATAGCTCGACTCGCAGTTAAATTGTGTCGACAGTTTGACGAAAATACTTCACATTATCAGCGAGAATTGCACAGTGTCGACAACGACGGTACAACACATGTACATACATACATACATACATACTCGTACATATGCACTTAGCTAATGTGCAGACGTTTGCCCTGTGCTGGCCTTAACTTCCCAGCGTGTTGTGTTATTGTATAAAATATTGTAAAACGCGTTGTGACATTTTATTAAAAGGATACAAAGAAATTTGACACATTTTTAAAATTCATTTCCAATGAAATTGCGCTCACGACCCGTAAATGGCAAGCAACATGCAGCCAACAATGATTGAGCCGAGTGAGTGGTACGGGACAAGGATTCATTGTTGTATAGAAAAAAAATATTAAATTGCGTACGGTGTGCATGTAAACATGTTTGTATTGTGTAACGCGAACGTATGTAGGTGTGTGCATGCATTTTCATACCTCTCGGGTTTATATTTGGATGTAGAGCAGCATAAAAATTGAACCAAGAATTAGCAGGAAAACGAAAAAAGTTGATTTAATACGAAAATATATTTTGGCCTTCGTACAAATGAATTCATAGAAATGAATGAAAGTTATAGAATTTTTTCATGAAGGAGAAAAAAATATTTTACTAACAAATTTAAGAGTAGATCAAGTTTAAAGTATGAAAATCAAACTTAGTTGGTAGTTGATTTTGATGGTTGTGCAGGCAGCCTTTTTAAAGCACATTGCAATGGCGCAACTTATCCATTTACAGCGCTGGGAGCTACGAGAATTTACACCAGGATACACATCGATATCACCTTAACGTTTGAAGTAGAGAGTTCAGTAAGCTCGTCAGTAAGACGAAAAGCCTAGAATTTGTATGTTTTTTTGTTGTCTTTTTTCTTGGTCAAGGAAGGACATTGAAACAAGAATTGTATGAACGTTTCATCTTTCATCGCTGCATAGCAATGCCAGTTAATAGTTAACCCTGAGTAAATATTCTTATTATATATGACGATGTGTGTATAGCCATGACTTAAGTTTGAAAATCGAGTAAGCAAAGTGAGAGCCGTAGCCCCAGTTTCCCGATGAATATCGCACTCCCCATCCCCTAACAAGGAAATGAGAAATGAGTCATTAATCGACATCATGTTTTCAATCTTGTTTTATGTGGGCCCATCCCGGTTTGAGAACATCTATGAATCCCAGATTGGGTTTGATTCACCCAGTTAAGGTACTGAATCTGGCTTAACTGCCCTTGATAACATATTTTATTGAAGTTGACAAGAGAGAAATTTATTAAATTATTTTTTAAATAATCAGTTTCTCAAACATGGCTTGCAAGCAATTTTGAAAATATATCTCATTCCAGTTTGTTTACACCAGCGGCATCAACAAACAACGCAACAGCATCAAAAGTCCGTGGAAACGTTGCCTTCGGTAAATTAATTACACACTTAAAACATACAAAAACGTTTCACATTTCCCTTAAGGTATCATGGCACGTTAGAAAGGGGAATTTTTAATGACTAACAAAATTATTTATTTTTCAGCTCCTTTATTATCAATCTTTTTTACAATATATTGAAGGTATAAGGAACACAAAAAAATTTTGTTTTAGCAAAAACACATCCTCCATTACGGACACTTAATATATTGGCTCGACAGATTTAAAAAAAAATTTTTGAGTTCTTTTTATTAACTTATTTTTTTTACAAGAATCCACCACAATATTGAAGACAATTTTTTATTTAAAGTACTTTTTCTGGGGAAAAAAGGTAAAAAACGCAGTAAATTTTTGACACTTTTTTTCAAAAAGCTCCTATCCTTTTATTTTTAGCGTTTTTTTAATTTTTCTGGTGAATTCCTGTGTCCGAAAGCTTAATAACTATGAATCTGTTTTGGTTTTTGTTTCAGATTAGCCAATCCGGAGATTACGTGTCCGTAATGGATGATGTTTTTTTTTCTACGCGACTATTTTTTTTTATTTTATTTATTTTTTATTTATTATTTTATTTTATTTGATCTTATTTTATTTTATTTTATTTTATTTTATTTTATTTTATTTTATTTTATTTTATTTTATTTATTTTACTTTATTTTATTCTATTTTATTTTATTTTATTTCATTTCATTTCATTTCATTTCATTTCATTTCATTTCATTCATTTCATTCATTTCATTTTATTTTATTTTATTTTATTTTATTTTATTTTATTTTATTTATTTTATTTTATTTTATTTTATTTTATTTTATTTTATTTTATTTTATTTTATTTTATTTTATTTTATTTTATTTCATTTCATTTCATTGCAATTTATTGTATTTTATTTTCATTTCATTTCAATTTATTTTATTTTATTTTTATTTATTTTATTTTATTTTATTCATTTTATTTCATTTTATTTTATTTTTTTATTTTATTTTATTTTATTTTTTTTTATTATTATTATTATTATTATTTATTAGAGTAATATAAAATATTAAACTAACTAATTTTATTTTATTTTTAAAGAAAAGCGCATGAAAGAAAGCTAAATTCTTAGGGTAACCAGAAGCCACACATACACTAATTTCACAAAAGAAATTCTTCAAGGAAAAACACTGGAACGTATAAATGTCAAGCACATGGCAATTAGCCATGTGAAACATACTAAAGTCTATGATTTCTATCATAAAATCAGCTTTTAAAGATTTTTATTTTCAAAAAAAAGTTGAAAACACTATAGAATTATTTCTCATTTGGACTACTTTTACCGATTTTTAAGTCAATTGGCTCATTAATTCATGCCATTTTATAGTTTCTCCATACTATTTCTTAACCCATCATCAACCGGGTCGGATTTAGATTTTCGAAAAAATGGAACACACGTATCGAATTATTTCTTATTTTAACTGGTTTTTATTAAGTTTGAAATTAAAAACCCATTGAATCATGTTTCTCTATATAAACTGTTAACCCTCAGTTGACACTGTCAGATTTAGATTTTCGAAAAAATGACGAACTATTTTTTTAGTGGTTTTACCAAGTTTGAAGTCAAATCCTTATTAAATCATGTTTTTCTATATAAAGTTTAACCCATTGTTGACCCTGTAAAATTTTAATTTTAGAAAAAATTAAAAACATGTATCAAAATATTTCTCATTTGAAATACTTTCACCAAGTTTGAATTTAATATACCAATCAAATAATGTTTCTTCATATACATTACACCTATATAAGCCCATGTTTTGCCCCTTTAGACCCCGAATCTCGAGAATCCCTTCTTAGCACAAGTTTATTTTTTAAATGTACTTACGGATAAAATTTCATGATTGTAGCTTTAGCTGTTTGGGCTGAGCGATGATAAATCAGCTACACTTTGTGAATTAAACTCTCAAGTCTTCTGTTAGTTGCTGCGAGGCCAAAGAACTTAAAGACCACAATTTGACAAAAGCAAAGAAGGCTGAATGTGTTCATTTGGTGTAGGAACCAAACCAAACCAAACCATTTTAAAAAGCTCACAAAGTTTTGGATTTTATGGGTAAATTGATGATTCGATGAGGCTCTTTTTTTCAATTGCCAACAATAAAAAGTAAAGACCTCACATTGACTTAAAAACTGGCTTATTTCAGAAATTTTTCTATAACCAAATCGAGTACCTGAAACAAATTCCAATGTTTCCAAAACCATTTTAAAAACTTTTTGTATGGATATATCGATAGATATAGATTATAGAGATATAGGTATATCTATAATTTAGACAAAATTTCAATAAAACAAGCCAAGTAAAAAACTCAGCGAAATAATTTCGACGTTTTAAATTACCTTCGAGTTAGTTTGATTTGCTGCAGGGAAACCACATCCAAACCTGTTCATTTGCTATGCATGGAAAAATATTTACGAAGCTAAAAATGAGTGAATGAAAGTGCGAGATGCAAAAAAGAAAATGCGAAAATGTGTAGCGAATGATTTGCGCGCAGCTATTTGTACGCGTCGCGATTATGCACGTCTTGACAATATTCCATCAGGATAGCAAATTTTCATTTCGCCAACACAAACACCAACGCGCACGCAGTCAGACAATGCGCAAACGGAAGCAGTTACAGCAGCAAAGCAAATGCGAAGAATACGAAATTAAATGTGCTGTCTAAGCGTGAGATTGAATAAAGCGCGTGTCGGAGGCGGGGCCGACAAAGGTAGAAGAGCTTCCATTACGTTTTCTTCAGATATGAAATTCTGCAATTTTTTACATTTCATTACGTTTTTTATCTCACGAGGACACATGTACTAGGCGACATACGCACGTGGCGGCGTGTGACGTGCGTTGGCGAGCAAGTCATGTATGACGAGTGGGTGTTACAATTGATTCGATTTGCTGTTGTTTGTGCAATTTTACAAGTACTTTGTTGTTTTTTTATGTACTGGTGTATGTAATTTTGTGCCTAAAGTGTGGTTGATTGTTCAATTTTACTTTTATTTTTTTATAAATATTTTTTTAACTGATTTCTTTCATTTGTATGTAATTACATGTCCACAAAAGATCCATATGTGCAATTTGGTATCCAAATATTTAAAAACATTCATATTATTTTTAATCTCTACGCTGGTCATAATAATCTGTTGCTGGATTTTGACTGCTTAAAAACGTTTCTACAAACTCCCTTCAGAACTTAGTTCAAGTTTTTAAATCATGCCCAAGCTGTGATAGGGCTTTTTTAACTTAAATTATGCCATGTTCATCCACTTCACTGTCGTCCACCATTTCTGGACTGTCCACCAAATAAATCACACGACCAGACGTCCTGACCATCAAAAGAGCCCACACAGCTCCTGGTTTAGCTGTAACCCGACACATAACACCGTGCGACAAAAAATAAAAAAAATTTTCACACCGGACAAAATCCATATGGGCGTGAAACTAGAGACCAAATATAGTAATACTGCGTACTCAGTTTTTCATTTTTACATCCTGTGTACTTTTAAAAGGACGTCAAAATTTTGAAGGGGATAAAAAATTAAAAAAATATAAAAAATACTTAACCTTGTTGTTGAATATGGCGATATTTATATCAAATGAAAGAGGAAAGACGCAAGAATTTAAATCAAATTGATTTTTTATCTATTTGTAAAAAAAGGATATGAAAAAGGTCTTTTGAAAATTTTAATCCTTTATATCCTTGAAATTTTATGTAGAATATTCTTGAAAAGTAAGTATGTTAAAACTCAAAATCTCCTTGATCCCGTGTCAAAGTTTTATTATTCTCGCTTCATTGATTTTGTATCTTTTTATTATTTAAAATACTGATACTCAAATAAATTAGAATTTTTGTACTTCATTAGAATTGCAGCTTCCGCCTTTTTTTAAATAACTTTCGAACCAATATAGTTAGTGATAAAGTATATTTGTAAGGCAGCTTGAAAGTATGCTTTCGAAAATACACTTTTCTACTTTAGAGCCAGTAATGAGCATTTTTCTACAAACATGGTTTTTTGCATTCAAAACTACATCAACATCCAAAGATACTGCAAAGCAAAATTCCAGCTTGAAAGCTCAGTTTTCAACAGTCATTCATTTTCTCCTTGACATACTTTCAGGCGCTTTACAAATTCAAGCGAAATTAAGTTTTCATTCGAATTTTAAACTGTTTAACAAATTATGGCAAATAAATTTAAAATTTCCACCGGAGGCTAAACGCAAATTTAAAAGGTACGCGAAAGTAGTAAATTTCAACACTGCAAACATTGTGTGCGTTCAGTGGGAATTTGCATTTCGCGGTTGTTCAAAATTGCACAAATCGCGACCGACAGCGGAACAACGACGTCGACTCGAGCGACAGCACTGCACACAAGAAGCGAATACTTCCTGTGCGGCACGCAGCGTGCGGCGTTTGATTTATGAAGTGCGGCGCGCGGACTGCGGCTGCGGCACATTCAAACTAATAAAAATGCAATGAAGTCGGCCAGAAGCTGTGATTATGTGAGTAGACGCCGCACTGCATCGCAACTAACCGCACTTGCAGCACGCAATGTGCGATTTTTGTGCCACAAACCGCGCTGCAATTTAACAACGAAGCAAGAACGAACCGAGCAGCAAGAAATATATAACAAACATGAAAAGTTGAAAGTTGCATGCTTGTGCGAAACGAAAAACGCCAAGCCACACGCATTGTTATTGTGCAGACGCGTGCAAAAAGCGCTGCGGGTAGTGGCGCAATGGCAGCGACGACACACTGCCCTGTGTGTTGCCTTAGAGTTGAAGCCATTTCCGGTTGTCGAAACTGAAGCAGCCAATGCGCAGCCATGAAGAACCCAGCGGCGTGACAGTTGTGCGTGCAGTCGATGCGGCGGTGCCTTTAAGTGCCTGACGCCGCACACAGCGAAGCGTTCGGCGCAGAGCTGAACACGAAATTTCCGCCATTTCCGATTTCAATTGCATGGCGTGTGTGTGGTTGTCAAGGCTTCTCGTTGCGGCAGGCAACGTCCTTACAATGCGAACAAGAGTCTGTGGTGAATGGAATTGTTGGTATTAGTATTTGGGGAAGTGGTGGCGAGTTTGTTGAAAAGCGCGCTTAAAAGTATGCCATGAAAAGTGCACTCTAAAGCGCACATATCAGTTTCTTTAGCTGATGCATACTTTTAGGCTTATAAAAGGACCACAATGTTTAGTCGATCATTAAGTATAAAAATCAGAATACTGCAACCTTCCAGAAGTTGCTCTACACTTTTGAGAAAATCGTTTCATTTATTCGTTAAATCTTTTTTATAAGTAGCTTCATGTGTTCAACTTAGCCTATAAGAATTTTTATTGTATTCATTGGCTAATAAATACTAAATAAAAAAAATAAAAAATAAAAATAAATCAAATAAATAAAAAATCCGACGTATGGCTGGGCTCAACTATGATTGAGTCTTTGCTTGTTGTAAAAAGAGGTTGACTACGACACATATTGAGCGACATACAATCTCACCTTCTGATTCGTGCTAATGAAAAATGGAGCAAGCTGCCTACCTGCAACATATCAAGAAAAACATGGTCAAAGTATGACCTGAACAGGACGAAGCAACTACTTGAAATCAACCTGGAAGAATATCTTAAGGCTCACTGCGTTTCTTCGGGTCATTGACCGATGGGGGAGCACGCGGCCTGCAAATACCCTTCAACGATCGTTGTTGCAGTTACGAGGAGAAGGACCAGAGGGAACAATTTATTACTTACTTATTTACTTTATGTAGACATGCTTGGGTTCTACAAAAAGAAGGTGGCGCTTGCTCGGAACTCCCTTCCCGGGAGAACTCAGAACCGTTTCAACTATGAAGATTAGGAAACTTCTACATTTCCTGAATCTCACAAAGTGGGTTTAAAACACCAGTCACTACCAACACAAAATGAGAATGTGGCACCCAAAATGGCACTTTATGTGCTAAATGTGCTACCTAAGCTTTAGTAGCAACCACTCAACCAATCAACCAACCCATTTCAATTTCAATCAATTTTCATAGTCTGCCCATCCAACCGAACTGAACGAATTCATTGAAGACAACATATATAAGTCTTCATATAAAAAGTTGAATTTTGTTTAAGGTATTAGCTATGGCAGCAACTACTCAACCAACACATATTGTTGTTTTTTCATGCCACAAAATTGCAATGCAAATACGCGTTACCCACTCAAATTAAAAGAATTCAAGGCAATTGAAAGTTGCTTACCACAGGCAATCATGGATTTCTTCCATTAAATTCTTATTAAGATTTTTCTTTTTACTTCTCTAGTCGCCTCCTTTTATTTTCAAATTCTCTTACTTTTTGTTTTTCATAATTTCACTGCAAACTGACTTACAAGCGAAAATTGTTTAAATTTCCTTGTAATTTTTAAGTTTAGTTGAGCACAAACTATTATAAACTCACCTTTGTTGAAGTGCAATTAAGAAAGCTGAAACTCTTACTGTTCTTAAAATAATAAATAAATAAATAAGTGAATAGATAGATAAATAAATAAATAAATAAAAAAAATAAAAAATCATTAATTACTTAAATAAATAATTAAATAAATAAAGAAAGAAAGAAATAAATAAAAAAATTAATTAAATTAATAAATTAAATTAATAAAATAAATTAAAAAAATTAATTAATTAATTCATTAATAAATAAACAAATAAATAAATAAATAAATAAATAATTAAGTAAGTAAATAGGTAAATAAATAAAAAATTAATTAATTAATTAATTAATAAATAAATAAATAAATACATTCGCTAATAGTCCGCATTTAAACAGAACTTTGTTCTCCTTGATCCTTAACGAGGTTATAAAACTTGCATGGGCTCTGTCAAAACTAAACAAAAATTAGCTCAAGTTGGTCGTTCATTATATTAATTTATGCACTGTTCTGCTATATAGTAAAATATTCTGCAAATATACTTTTTTGAACAAACATTTTTCAACCTGGTAGCAAGGCGAACAACATAGTTTATCTGCCTTTACTTATTTCTCCGAGTACAAGCAACCAAAGCAAGAGTTAACAAAGCTACACTGCGATTATACGCGCCAGCTCGTTGTTTATCCTGGAGAAGGCAGGATCAAAGCAGGAAATACGCAAAGCAGTTCGGTCGGGAATAACAACGTGAAAAGCTAAAACATGTAATTGCAACGCCACACAGTGTTGCGACTGCATATAAAGAATGCACTAAAATAAAAGAGTGGTTGGTTGCAATTTGATTTCTCGATTTCCGAATTATAATTCGTTTTTTCTACTTTTAGTCTAGTAGAACTTTACCACCCATTTTCCACCCTCTGAAGGTCTAATTTTGAAAAATAATTTCTATGATAGTCTCGCCGTTATAAATTTAACTGCATTGCATCTTCATAGCTGTGCCATCTTCATGTTTAGTTCTACGGAAATCAATCAAAAACAATTATTTGCTTTAAGAAACTTCGCCGCCCTCTTAACACCTTTTACAGGTCTAATTTAGAAAAACGCTGAAATTTTAGTATACAGAGATTTAGTATGTATGTATTTTAAAACAATCCGACCAGAAAATAATGTCTGTCCATATAAGCTTCAACACTCCCTATCCCCTTTCAAGATTGACCTTTTTAATATCGCTCCGTGTTAAGAGTTAACTTTTTTAAATACAACTACTGACCAAATTTTATCATTATAGCTCCAGCAATTTGGGCTCGGTGGCAGTAAAATAATCGGTTATATACATATATTCATTTTTTTTTAAAACGATGTCTTTTTTGAAGAACAAATATTATTTTTGAAGCCCGCAAATCTCAAGCACTCCTTCCATTTTTGTCCCAATTTTGTATGTAGTCGAAGCACTGTACGTCTGTCCGTTTCAACGTGCGTCGGGCTGTTCATCCATCCATTTTACGATTAGCTGATAAATACATAAATTCCTAAGGAGTTGTGATTTCGAAACCAATTTTCGTATTATTCTATTTTTTTTATTTATACAATTATACCAAAAGCATTGATTTTGCCATCATTATTTTCTTCTAGTTTTTGCCCGCTTATCGAGCACTGTGCGCCGCTTTTTGTGAGTCGCTCACTTCCATGCGTGTTGGTGTAAATTCATGGAGTAAACACAAAGAGCATAACAAACCACATGCAATGCAAAAAACCGACTAGAAGTGCAAAACAGCGCCAACAGCGCCAACACAAACACTCGACTTGGTGGCAAAAGGCATCCGAACTTCAGAGGAAAACAAAATGTGTGCGTGTCAGGATTAAGCTTGATTAATCTAGTGTTGTTGTATGCCATTTCCACACTTTAGCTTATTTCACTGTTTCTTCTCGAACTCTCTCACTGTCGCTTTTGGCAATTTTTGCTTACCACATGTGAGGGGGGGGGGGTTTCTGGTGTAAGTTTTGGTTTACACATTCGACTTTCATTGTGGGCAGATATGTGTTCGCATAAGTAAGCGGGATAGTTGTAAGACTCATTGGCATACAACTTTGGCCTCGCTATGTGATAAATTGTCGAAAAGCTTAAGCATGCTTTGGCAATTTTCAAATGCCTTCAATGTGTTAACAGCCCAATGGAATTCGTAATGCGGTTTGTGGTGCTTTTTCTCAGAAACGACAGCGATAGCAGCTGGTTTTATAATAAATACATAAGTCAGAGCCACCTTAAGCACTTTAATAATTAAATAAATAAAATTTAAATGTATAAATATTTTACATAATTAATAAGACACGTATACAAAGCTTTCGAACAAAGCTTTTTAAAAATATAAAATATATATTTCTAGTAACACTGTCTAAGGGATGCGTCGGAAAAGTAGATTTTTAAGTGATGTACTGTTTCATGAAGTTTGGACCCATCGAAGCAGGTAGTCTGTTTGTACCGACATTCGAAAAGACATACCGGCTGACAATATAAAACATTCATTCGATGTGCTTTGAGACCATGAAAATTGCTATATTGGGTCGTCTTAAAATAAAGTACATTGGTGCCAAAAACAAAATTTAGTTGTTCTTATGTGAAAAAAATCCTGTAAACTTTGGAGTAAGGGTTGTCATCGGGACCTTAGGAAATAAAGAGTAAACAAATTAATAATATTCAAATATTATTAATATTTCTATCTTTTGATAGCGTTGATTTGAATAACAGATAACAAAGAACTTGAAGCTAGGAATATGTTGAATTGATCTTTAAAAAATGCACTAAATCCTGATTTTTAAGGAAATTATGAAAACCAAAATGTTGTCGAACGAACAAACGCAACCGCAACCGTTTCTTGAATCCAGAATAATTTCATCGGTGGTCGAAATTCTCATCCTCACAGAATACTGAATATGAAACTGTCTACTCCGGTTTTATTTATTATTTATTTATTTATTTTATTTTGTTTTATTTTATTTTTTTTATTTTATTTTATTGTATTTTATTTTATTTTATTTGATTTTATTTTTATTTATTTTATTTTATTTTTTTATTTATTTTATTTTATTTTTTTTATTTTATTTTATTTTTATTTTTATTTTTTTTACGTTTTTATTTTTTTAATCTCAAATGGATTCGGACCGCCTTGTAAACAATTATATTATCGGCTTTGCTTCGTCATCAAACAAATATGAACGATTAGTTTATTAAAACTAGTTGAAAACAAAATGATTTTCTCAAAACCTTTGTTTTCTTTTAGTAATCTTTATTCTGAAATCTATGTAATACGAAAATGTTGTAACATTTGTATGATATGTTTTAATTATTAATCGACATCAGCTAATCCAATAAATGGAATGAAATAAATGAATGAATCAAATTTTATAGATTTTTATGAGATCCATTCAATGCTATTAGACTCGGTCGATGTCGAAACTAGTAATTAATAAACATGCAGAAATTCTCAAAAATGAGTGTCTAACCAGTTCTATTGCAAAGGTGTATGTTGTTTATTCCCTTTAAATCGGATTAGGAACTGGTAGCATTATTTACTTTCTAAACATTTAATAGAATTTATTAACTTTAAATAAACTTAAAATTAATCCATCTTGTTGACTTTTTTATTATTTTTAATTATTATTTTCTTCAATTTGAAGTAGAAACTAACGCTATAACTTTCTGAATTCTTTTTTAATCTATATATGAACATAGATATAATTGTTTGTCCTGACTGATTGACTGGCACATTCATCATTGCCCAGCCCAAACCATTAACACTAGAAAGACAAATGCCGTCATTTTGACAGCAAAGCATGATAAAGTTGAAATTGTTCGCTTAATAATATTTTAAAAAAAATTATCTCTCGTGACTTTTAATATTTTACAACGTTTTAACAAATTTTCAAGTTTAGTGGCCTCATCTTTTATAGTTTTTGAGATATGCAATGTTATACCTAGGCAGTAACCAAAAACACTAGCTGTGGTGTATTTTATACACTCAACGAAGTAGGCGTCATAAACATTTGTAAGGTACATTTGTTTTCTGCAGTGATTATCACTGGTTTTTTGGCAACGAAGAAAGAAGGTCGATTCTCTACATTTTACGCGAGATTTATATAGTATATTGGTGGTAAAAATTAAGGTGCATAAAACACTCAACGGCGCCGAAATATCGCTTGAATTCGTGCGCCTGACTGACATAACAGAGGATTTGTCTGATTTTGAAGTTGATGGTGAAGTTTTTGAAAATGGTAACGATGGTGACAGCGATTTCGTACCGGATCCAGTTGTCTCTTCATCGGACAATACAGACCTAGAAGAAGAGCTTGAGGTAAATTCATCTCCAAAAATGGTGTTTGAAGTTGGCACGAGCAACCGGTCGATCTGCTGCAAAGCGATCTGCACTTCCGGAAATTGGAAATGTTCAAATTGCGAGTGACGGTACCGAATGGATTTGCATTTCAAAACGTTAGAGCTCTTCAATTATGCCAGTGGAACGAAAAAAAAGATAAAAGAAAATCCGGGGCCAACTCCGCATGCAAAACGATATGTTGACACGAATAAAGTTATAACAGGCATTGTTTTTGGATAAACGCACTCAACGGGATATAAAATTGTGCACTGAAACAGAAGCTGGACGCCAGTTGGAAAATGATAGTTGGACTATGTCTTTATATGAACCTGATGCATTTATTGCTATTCTATATGCTCGCGGCGCCTATGGATCTTGCCAGTTGGATGCTGATAAGTTATGGTCAAAATTATGGGGCGCACCAATCTTCAGAAAATCAATGTGTAAGAACCGCATCAAAGAGATTATGAAGTTTTTATGCTTTTAATTGCGAAGTACAATATCTACACGACTTGCAACTGATAAGTTTGCGCTAGTGTCAACTTTTTGCAACAACTTTATTGAAAACTGTCATCTTTGCTACACTCCTGGTCAAAATTTTGTTGGTGATGAACAGCATTTTCCCAACAACGTAATGTTGTTGAGTACCCTTCATCCCACTGTTGACGTTGGCACCGATATGAAACAACTTCCCGGGACCGTAGCATTTTACAATAGAACAAAATTTGGTGTAGATATACTTAACCAAATGGCTCGAAAGTACTCGATAAGAGCTGGAAGTGGACGATGGTCTATTCATGTGTTCTATAATGTGTTAGATCTAGCCGGAATAAATGCATTGATTGTATACAGAGCAGTAACAGGGAAGAATATCAGTCGTCATTATTTTCAACTTGTTTCTGAGCTACGGGAAGAATATCTGAAAACTAGACGTGATATTGGGGAAAAAACGATGCCTGAGAACCGCTCGAGTGACATGTGCGATAACTGCAATAAGCCTGTGTGTAGTTAATAATTTGTTCAAAATGTTAAATGAACTGAAAACGTACTTAATGTGAATAAAACATACCATCATCATAACAATTACCGTTTATTTATTCTTATTTCTTGCATGCCGTCAAATTGACGGCTGCGGTCTTTTTAGGTATAACACAGGCGCCGGTCTTTCTAGTGTTAAAGATACAAACATAAAATTTTAACTGTAAGTATATCTTAAAAAATTAACCTTCTTTATGATGGGATTTTTATAAATTTGGGGTCTAAAGAAGCAAAACATGGATTCAAGTGTCGTATGAAGAAACATGATTTAATAAATCTATTCATTTTAAACTTTATAAAAATTCTCTAAATTAAAAGTAATTTAACACATATTTTTAAATTTTTCGAAAATCAAAATTTAACGGATTAAACAATGGGTTAAGGTTCGTATATAAGAAGACTACGACAAATATAAACCAATGGACGCATTGCCCCCAAACTTGGGAAACACACTTAAACTCAAAATCAGTTCGACACCTGTTTCCTGATTTTTTTTAAATCGGAATCTTATAAGGAAAACCAAGGGTTAAAAGTTTGTGTGGAGAAATTTGATTTAATCCCTTTTTCGACTTCAAATTTACCAAAAGCAAATAAAACTAAAAATATATATAAATCGAAATCTAATAGTGTAAACTAAGAGTTAAGAGTTTGTTTAGAGAAACTGTGAAAACACAAGATTTAATGATGATGATTTAATGTGAAAACATTTGTAATAAAAAATAACACCGTGCAACAACAAATTTTACATGACGAATTTCAAGGATGTAGTAGTGTACAATGTACATATAAGTCCTTAAGATATATTCGTTTTTAAAAAAAACTTTTGGAAATTTGCAAGGATATTCAAGGATAAAGTTTTAAAAAGGCATTTTCAACACCTCTTCATCCTTATGCAGCAAAATATTAAATTTTTTAAGATTCTAAGGATTTTTCTCTTTCATTTGATACCCATATTGTTATTCTACAATGCGCTCAATTTTAAAAATAATTTCTTGAAATAAATATGTCCTTGAAATTCCAAAGTTTTTTTAAAAAAAATCCTGACGTCAGAAAGAAAAACTAAAAACGCAGTTTTACTAAATTTGGCGCCTAGTTTCGCGAGTATATAGATTTTTTCGTGTGTTTTAAAATTAGTTTATTTTTGTCGCACGGTGTAATTAGACACGTGTTATTCATTGTTTTGAAAAAGCAAACTCTGATTGGTCAAAAGTTTGTATGGAGAATTATGATTTAATGGGTTTTTTAACTTCAATTTTTCAAAAATTTTAATCCGTCGGGTCATCGATAGGTTAAGAGTTTGTATGGGTAAACATGATTTAATAGGTCTATTTGCTTCTAATATGGTGAAAGCACTTCAATGAAAAGTAATTAGACAAGTATATTTTCATAAAAATCTAACAGGACAACAAAGCATTAAGAAAAACTTGATTTATAGGACCCATTGATTTCAGCGATCGTAAAAGTCTTTTTTGTCAAAAAAAAAATTGAAGAATTACGACTGCATTCTCACAATTTTTTTCTTCTTAACACCGTAACATTTTTTAATTATTCTTATTTATTATTTATTTTATTATCTTCCTCATTGAATTATATTTATTTTTCCAAAATAAATGAACTGTCGTAAGCTTTTTAAAGTTAGTTTAACCATGCAGGTTTGGGGGTTTAAGATGAAACTGATAAACTTTATTTAGGTTTGACTGAAAAATTAGATTTCGCCTTTAAACTAGAAACTGAGTTACTCTCACACTGCCAAATTGGCCCTAATTAAAGATTTTATATTTTTTAATTTATGAGATTTATTTTATTAATGAATTTATTTGTATGCTACCTTTCTATAGAAATTTAAGGCATATAGCATTCACAGACTAATCAAGGAAATGAGTTATGCGCAGTTGTGCGCAGTAATAATTCAGCACTTCATTTTTTTCAAAAGCACAGCCTAAAAGTATACCCTTAACATTACCTATGCAGAATTGTGCGACTAGATTGACATGTGAAAAGAAAAAATGTGCATTGTAATACGGAGCATACTTTTGCACGCTTATTTATATTGTGCGGTCACAAAAAAGGCCACACTAGTGAACAATCACAAAAGCCAAAACCCTTTTCAAGTGTCAAAAGTTGGTATCGGTATTAAAAATTCATTCGAGGGAAGCGTAGGACAACAATATTCCCGGTATTGGTTCATATTTGATTTGAGCCAAATGATAAAATTTTGCTGCTGCTCACAAAAGTACAAATTCGCCTGCATTTCCATTCGTTTTGTGGGCATTCAAAAGTTTTGCTTTTGTTGACACAAACAACCAGTCCGCCAGGTGGTGATGCGGTCCGCAAGGTTGTCCTTGCGCCGTGCCGCCAAGACAAATTGTTGGCTTTGTCACAGAACAAGTCACAAAATAAGTCACACAACAAGTGCCCATATTTCACTTTTCCTGCGCAAACAAACATTTGCTCCAACTTTAAAGCACCTGCAGCACGCGTCCTCGCATGCGGTGCACTAAGAAGCGGCAGCGGAGGCTAGCGGGGAACGGCATAAAAGTTAATCAAAACAAATGTCAACGTGCCGCGGCGCGATATCGCCGCACACATGCCAAATTTTCCATGGGTCTAGGTGCGGCGAAATAAGCCAACGCTTTCTTAAAATCGCACAGCAAACACGCAGGACTCGTCGCGTGCTGCCGAATAAAACAGTGAACTTACAAATAGGCAAGCGACAAGTGCGTCGCAATTTGCTGGCAGTCAGCTCGTAAGCTTTTAATTAGGCCGCGGAGATGCTGCCAGCTGGAGCAGGTTGTCGCCGCGGCTTCTGGGTATAATTAATCCAGCTGAAAAGCGACACTTATCCTCCACAATTTCTTTCGAGGCTTGGTTTGTTTTTTTTAATATTTTCGTTTTCTTCTCGTTGTTCCTCTTCTTGGACAGAAGTTCTGCAACAACTTTTTTATGGTCGTTTGTTTTGCAGCACTTTCAAGGTACACGTACATACATACATATTTTAATTAAGTTGCGCGCACGTGCACACAAACACACAACATTGTGTAAGTCAGCATAATTTAAAAATAATAAAACGCTTAATTTGAATACGTCTACGAGGCGCTGGGGCACCGTTCTGAGACTGCGTCAAAAGGAACCAAGAGAAAGGCGAAAATTTTCGTGTGCTGCGAAAGTCACATTTAGCAGGCATCGCCTGCGCTCTGCGCCGAGCGGAAACTTGAGCGCAAATATGTCAACTTCATGGGGGGAACTTTGAAATTTGACGCGTGCACTTGATGGGGAATTATCTGGCGGGGGCATGGCATTTGGTGGCATGTCGCAAAACTCGAAAGTTACACACCAAAGTTGGTTATTTGACTTTGGCGCCAAAGTGAGTTAATTTCTAAGGGAATAATTGGAATTTAAATGCCAAGGTATGCGATATTTCGGCACAAGTTATGGTGTCAAAAGGTGTTTTTCAGCAGAGTTTAAGTGTTTGTTGGGGTGCTAACTTCAAACGCCGAAGTTTGTTTGATGAAATGTTAGAGGATTGCCTATTCAAATTCCAATTCAACTAACACCAAATAAAGACATTTTTGTTGTAGACGGCAATTTTACTGCTCAATTTTCTTTACATATTTAAACCATCCTTCATAAACATCAGAATCACAACTTTTTGACCTTTAAATTCGTTTTTAATATTAACCCTAAATGTTTGATTGCAAGTAAAGACGTAAAAGTGCTTTAAAACTTTAATGATTTTTCATAGCGCAACACATTCAAAAATCTTGCATAATGCAATATTAAGTGAGAAAAAAAGCTTTAATTTTTTTTACTATGCATTCGACAATTTGTTTGTTTTTGCATCGTAATTTTAATTTCTTTAATTCGAATTAATAGTGATTTCATGTGATTTTTCCATTTTCCGCCAATGTCAATTGCCATATTAAATATGTGTTGTGCCATTAATTGCGTTTAAATGATTGTTTTCTTTATTCTGAAAAACAAAACATGAAAAAAACACTTTGCATAATTTTCCACAAAACCAAAACATACAAATAATTAACACACACACACATACAAGTACAAGGCAGCGTTGTACATTTTCACCGCCTCGAAATGTGTAATATTTGTTCATTTATGTTCATTACTTCATTACTGTCCTTGACTGTCGCACTGACCGCCCGTCAAGTGCGCCATTTGCCATTTGAAATGCAAATTTATGTGGCATTCAAACTGCTGTCGGTGCGAGTTGGTCTGGCGGCCTGGTTCGCTTTCTAGTTATCCCTTTTGAGCGGGTCAAAACGAGAGTGGCAGTGCGAGCAAGCGAGATGGCTACAATAGGTTTGTGCACATTTGACCTTCTAACATGAATATTTATGTTTAGCTGAATATTTCATTTTAGTTTAAATTGAAATGCTTTAAATTGAAAGCTTTACACTCTAAAAAAACATTGCTTAGAATTTCAACAAGAATTTGAATATTGTAATGCTTAAAAGAATTTTACACACAATTTTACAAGATTTACTCACCAGTGCACCAGTCGATCACAGAGCAATCGTTACTTTCAAACACTGAAAATTTTAAGCTCAAAAAATAAAAAACAATAAATAAGTACTGTAATTTACATATAAAAAACTCGGAAAAATTTTGTAAATTTACATTTACCAGAAAAAAACTTTAAAATAAATAATGAAATATGTTTCGCTACAATTGCTCGCTTGTCTGATTTTAGTTTATGTTTAGTTTATGTTTTGAATATTTTCTTAATTATTTAGAGTGTATCATACACTATCATCCAATGCCAAAAACAGAATATTTAATCATATCCATGACATTGTTTTGTTGCTAATAGCAGCGACATAATTACTTGCAATCCGGGTATATTAGAGCGAATCGATATCGATGCACTAACAACATTTGCCATAAATAACTAAGTAAATGCGCATTGGCCACAATAATTCCTTACATAGCGCAAATATGTTAAGAGTGGCCAGATAGAAGTGATAGTTTTTCCAATACGGATGGAATTTCGTTGCACCGTTGAAAAGTTTGAATGTCAGTACACCCTTTTTTATTTTATTTTATTTTATTTTATTTTATTTTATTTTATTTTAATTTAGTATAGTTTATTTTTTGCAGCCGCCGTGGCTCAGTTGGTTAGTGCGTTGGACCGCGAGTCGAAGGCAGCAGGTTCAAATACTGCCTGTAATAACACCTAAAAAAAAATAACGGGAAACTCGTTTTCTCTTTCGGTGGCTGTCCTCTCAGCTGGAAATGGCAAACCTCTGAGAGTAAAAAATTGCTTATGAAAAAGCTCCCAACCTGCCGTTCGGAACCGGCATAAAACTGTAGGTCCCTTCAACCCGCGTACAAATTCACACGCACAACACGGGTGGTTGCGGGAAGCTAGGCCTTAGTCTCGCGTAAGCGGGCTGTCGTGCCAGTCAATTATTATAAAAATTAATTATTATTATAGTTTATTTTATTTTTTTTATTTTATTTTATTTTATTTTATTTTATTTTATTTTATTTTATTTTATTTTATTTTATTTTATTTTACTTTATTTTATTTTACTTAATTTTATTTTTTGTTATTTTAATTTTTTTATTTTATTTTATTTTATGTTATTTTTTTATTTAAGTTTATTTTATGTTTTGTAGTTTATTTAATTTGATTTTAGTTTGTTTTAGTTTATTTTATTTTATTTTATTTTTTTTTTTTTAATTTAATTTAATTTTATTTTTTTGTTTTATTTTATTTTATTTTATTTTATTTTATTTTGTGATTTTATTTATTTAAGTTTATTTTATTTTTTGTAGTTTATTTAATTTGATTTTAGTTTATTTTATTTTATTTTATTTTTTAATTAATTGTTATTTTTTTTTATTTAATTTTATTTTTTGATTTTATTTTATTTTATTTTATTTTATTTCTTTAATTTAATTTATTTTTTTTAATTTTATTTTATTTTATTTTACTTTATTTTATTTTACTTTGTTTTATTTTATTTTATTTTATTTTGTTTTATTTTATTTTATTTTATTTTATTTTATTTTATTTTATTTTATGTTATTTTATTTATTTAAGTTTATTTTATTTTTTTAGTTTATTTAATTTGATTTTAGTGGGTTTTAGTTTATTTAATTTTTTATTTTATTTTATTTTTTAATTTAATTTAATTTTTTACATTTTTTTTTAATATTTTATTTTATTTTATTTTATTTTATTTTATTTTATTTTATTTTATTTTATTTTATGTTATTTTACTTTACTTTATTTTACTTTGTTTTATTTTATTTTTAAATTTTGTTTTATTTTATTTTATGTTATTTTACTTTATTTTACTTTGTTTTATTTTATTTTATTTTATTTTATTTTATTTTATTTTATTTTATTTCATGTTATTTTACTTTACTTTATTTTACTTTGTTTTATTTTATTTTTTAATTTAATTTTATTTTATTTTATTTTATTTTATTTTATTTTATTTTATTTTATTTTATTTTATTTTATTTTATTTTATTTTATTTTATTTTATTCCGACAGCACAATATTTAGTAGAAAATTACAATATGTTATCAGAAGCATTTTCCATTTTATTTCGAAAGTTATATTTTTCTTTACATTCGCATTATTATACAAGTTTACAAACTCCAAAATTTATACCATGAAGTGCAAGTTTGGTACTTGTTTACAACGTTTTCCTTAGTTTAACGCGCATCTGAACCAAGAAACCGTTGCACTTTCTGCGAATACTGCAATGAATGCCAAATTAATAGCAAATAACAATTTCAAAATTAATTATACAAAACAAACAGCACTAACCAAAACCAACGCGCAAATTCCGTGCAAGGATATCAGCAAACGTTGCGCAGCGGCCGCTTTTGAGCGATTGCACGCTGCGCTATCGCAACACGACCAGCGATGCGCGCACAAAATGACAAAGTTGCCGCTGTCAAGAGAAGCGCAACTTTTGTGCAACACACACCACGTCGTGCAAAGAACACAATGCAGCGCGGCCCGCTGTGCCCCAATGCCGACAAGCACCGCACGAACTTTGAAATGAGAAAACTTTTCACGCCAAGGACAGAGAAGCGGCAACCAGCCACAAAGTGCAACGCGTGGAGATTTCAAATTAATCACGTATGCTTATTACGCGCAATTTTCGCCAATTTCTCGTTGCGTTAAAAAACAGAACAGAATTAGAGGCCACTTTTCACAGTGGCACATTCAATGTTCAAATTGTCATAACGAATCTGACAACACTTCATTGGCATTGCAGCAGCAGCAGATGCACAAATGGTGATGGACTGAGCGGCAGTGCCTTTGCTTGGCCAACGCACGTAGTGAAAGTTTTTGTGCAAAGTTTTGCAATAAAATGGCAGCCGTTGCAATTGGCTCATATTTCATGGCGCCATTCATTGTCTAAGCTCACAGTTGCGCGGGCGGTTCGAGTCGGCATTGGACGCCCAAGCAATGAGATTCAACGGCTTCATTCAGTCTCAATTTCACCTGCACCAGCAACTTAATGACTTTGACCTTGAAAAGTTGCGCCAATAGAATGAGCTACATTTTGCGGCAGCACTGCTACTGGTTGCCGATATTTCATACAATAAATCTAAAAAACTTTATAAATATACAAAATGTTTTGTTAAACTTTCAGCTCTCTATGAGTCTCACTTGAATAATTGTGACGGTGTTAAGTATTTTCAACAAGACAAGTTTTTCCTTATGCCCTTATTTCAAGAGCATTGCTTAATACTTCCAGGAGACTGAAATTTTGTGAAAATCTGGAATTTAGTGACCAAAGTGAGTAGACAACTGTAGCCTCAATCTTTGCTCATTCTAATTTTAAGGTATGAACAAAACTTTTACTTTTACATATCTTTTTTATTTCTTGCATACTTTCAAATGGGCCAGAGGCCAAATATGAGTTTGAACTTTATTTATCTGTATCTCCAATAGGTGGCGCACACAGGATTTAATTTTGGAGGGTTTTGCGTGCAACTTTTGAGCTCAATTCCATTTTAAACCATATTTTGCGCCAGCACAAATTTATTGTCCTTATTAAATAAACTAACTAATAGTCCCAGGTTGCTCTTAGAAAGATCAAATGTCAAACTGACATCTATTAATTTATTGAATGAATACTCCACTTAATTTATTTGCTATTTATTCAATCCAATATACAAGTATAATTTAATGCAATCTTGTAATACAAATTAAGTATACGAATTCTTTTGAAATTATGACTTTTTATTCTCCTCGAAAAATATTTATTTATTCATGAATATATATTTTATTATATATATATTTTAAATTAAATATCGAAGTCTTTTGAAATTACGACTTTTTATTCTCCTCGAAAAATATTTATTTATTCATAAATATCTATTTTATACCCCTTTAACCCTTTCGACCCCGATTTTTACCCTGTGTAAATTATCGATATTACTTTTTGGTATTTAAATCATGAAACACTCGCCTGAGAAGTGTGCACACGACATTTGAAATCTCCACGCCTCTTTGTTAGAGTTCTGGAGCTAGTTTACTTTTGAACATTTTAGCTTTAAACGGGTTAAATAAATTTTGTATCAATATTTTATAAGTACAGAAAAATTATCTAATATTTATGGAAAAATACAAAATTATCAATTTTTGATTTTATTGAACCATTATTAAAGAAACAGGGTTTTGATCAAACGCGCCCAATTCGTAGACTTCAATTAGAAAACAAACTTTTCCTGATATCGCTGCAAATTATTGGAAATTATTTTGGGGATAACAGTAAAATTTTTGTAAATTGCTTTGAATTCACTTCTAAAAATATTAATTTGTTGGTGCCTACTTAAATAAAACCCATAAACCTACGATTCGCTTTTGCTTTAAGATGACAAATAGGCAAAGTTGCTCTCAGACAACTTTGGGGTCAAAAGAGTTAAAGTAAGCGCCCTCAGTTATAATACATTTGTGCCAGCGTTTTCTCCAATCCTCGTATTTTGCATGCCTTCTGGTATGACAGATGGCAGTTTTATCTTCTCAATCGTGGCAAATATCTGTGGCTGTTTCATGGCTCTTTTCAGTTTTGAAAAAAATTTTCAGAAATTCACTTGCAAGCAACGAGTCCAGCAAACATGCAACATGGCTGATAAGGTCAACATATGTTGAGGATGTATGTACAAAAACATAAATCATAGCTCATGAAATTTAAAAAGTCTCCTCTTTTCAACAGACCTCATATATATTCAACATTGAAGGAAGACTGCCACGCAATACTGACCAGCATCTTTAAACTCTAAACTCTTACTTTACCATGAATTGATCCACACTTTATAAAAGTTTGTTTAGCTTAACCAAACAATTGTATGAGTTCTAGATGCGTGACCATAAGTTTTCTTAAATTTTCTACTTACATAATTCCTGTTTTAAAAATACACAAACTTAAGTAAAAGCTCTTATGTTGTTTACATATGGAAAAACGGTAGAAGCGAGCATGTGTATTGACCCCAATTAAGCGCAAAAATAAACACAAAAAACAAACAAAAACGCACACAAAGGAAAAGGCAAAAAACAAACGCTGACATACTCAATGCAAATGTATGCATTGTTGACTTAATAATGGTGAGTAATGTTGATGGTGACAGCAACAACGAAAACCAAAATTACAACAAACACCAACACGTTCATATGCAACTCTGTAATTACAGCCGTTCGTATGCGTGTGTATGTGTGTGTTTAAGTGTGGCGGGCCTTAAAGGCACACAAGCACACACACACACACAGATACACAACGTTGAATTAATTAAGAGAAAATTTTGCATGCGCCGCACAGCTGTCGACGCCACGCTGGCTGCTTCTGCGGCTTCCAGCTGTGTCGCAGTTTTCATTTGCTGGCTTTTGCGGTTTCTCGGTCATTGTCAAAATACCTGGAACACATACCAATGTTCGTATGCACGTTTGTGTGTGTGTGTTTGTTTTCATAAAAAGCAACAACACACATTGTTGCCACTGCCGCTAACTGTGCATTTTCCCCCATTTGTGTCGCTTGTGGCTGCAACGGCTACGTTTTTCGTGCGCTACACTGCCGAGTCGGGTTATTTTCGCTATGATGTGGCCTTTGCAACTTGCAGTAGGGGCGTGTGTGACGTTTGCAGTGTCCTGCGGTGAGTAGGGGGTAAAGGGAGGTGCAGCTTAAGGAGGAGAACGACTGAACAACGCTTGGTCCTTCTTGCTGGTAGACGCCATCGCTATGGGAGGAGTTTCGCTATCCTACTGAAATTAGTCAATTTTATTTCTATTGCATCCTGAAGCAATTTTCACGAAATTAAAAGCAATCCCAAACATTTATGTGAGTCCTGGATCGTATATAACACCGTGCGACAGCATTTTTCACACCGGAAAAAAACCATATGGGCGTGAAACTAGAGACCAAAGATAGTAATATTGCGTACTCAGTTTTTCATTTCTACATCCTTTGTCTTTTTAAAAGGACTTCAAAATTTTGAATGGGATAAAAAATAAAAAAAATATAAAAAATAATTTACCTCGTTAGATTATCAAATAAGAGAAGAAAGGTTCAAGAATTTAAATAAAATTGATTTTTTATCTATGTGTAAAAAAAGTACATGAAAAACATGCTTTGAAAATTTTAATCTTTTATATCCTTGACAATTTATATAGAATTTTCTTGAAAAGTAAGTATGTTAAAACCCAAAAACTCCTTGGTCACGTGTAAAAGTTTCATTATTCTCGCTTCATTGATTTCATACTTACAAAAATGGGTAAATAAATAAATTAGAATTTTTGTACTTCATTAGAATTGCAGCTTCCGCCTTTTTTTAATAACTTTCGAACCAATAAAGTTAGAGTAATGAAAATTTGACAAGTGATCAAGGAGTTTTAGGGTTTTAACATACTTACTTTTCAAGGAAACTCTATATACAATTTCAAAGATATAAAGGATTAAAATTTTCAAAGGACCTTTTTCATATCCTTTTTTCGAAATAGATAAAAAACTCAATTTTATTCAAATTCTTGAGCCTTTCCTCTCTCATTTGATATACATATCGCCATATTCTAACGAGGTTAAGTATTTTTTATATTTTTTTTATTTTTATCCCATTCAAAATTTGCAAGTCCTTTTAACACTTCTGTTACCTTAGGGTCATTTTCGAGTAAAATTTGACTTTAAAGAGCCGTAACTTTCTTATTTCTGGTAAAGAATTGTTTTCCTTTGGACTCAGTGACTAATTTTATGCCATTTGAATATACGCTAAATTTCATTTTATTTGCAACACTGGTTTTCGTGCAAATGAGCAACTATACAAATTTGACCTTAGGGTCATTTTATGACCCATAGGACTGAACGCAAGAAATTGGTCTATGCGATGTGAATTTTATTAGATTTGGTTTCAAAGTGTCGTGGATAAATGTTTCTGGCATTTTTGTTTTGTTTTGTGTTGGTAAGAGGGCGTGGCACTAGCTATACCACCCTTTCTACTATGGAGTAAAATCGAAATTATGAGTCATACAGCATTGCAATTTCGTGCAGTGTCCCCATGTAGACATATTGTTCCACTGGAAATATTTCATGGGCGTTTAAAATGGGCGTGGCACTTTTTTTAACGATCCAAATTTTGTATTTAACTTTGGAACTATAAGTCGCACATCAATGACACTCAGATCGAACTTACTATTGGGTCATGTTTTTCGACAGAGGAAAAGGGAGGAAGGAGAAAAGGGCATTTAATAAAGGGCGTAGCTTGGCCCACACATCGCAATGAGCACTACAAAATCTTTTAAGTTTCAAGGGATCGAAACCCAATAGTACGAAAACTTTATGTTTGCTGGTATGAAATCTTGATTGAAGCTTTCAATATAAATAGTACATATAACTAGTACCAATTCTAGCAAGTAATAAATTTCTAAAAAATTCCAAAAGGAGTGTGAACAAGCTAGATTAAATTTCTGGAACATATTCGTGTCAGCGACAAACACACAATTTACTCGTGGCTGCAACTCTATTATTCCTTGCGGCATCATTGCATTTGTGAAGTGAAATTCATCCCTGGAATGATAACGTAACGCCGTTTATTCTATAAAGAATTGGAAAACTTACTTCCTGGGCTTCAATTTTGCGAAAAGAAAGGAAGCCAATAATATAATCGTGTGAGTTATCCTCAGCAGTACCTTCACTAAAGAAGAAGATACTCAGTGAAAGGAAACGATGGGGCGCAATCTGGGTCAGCCGAATATATTCATTTTTTTCTTCGGGAAATCGAATAATCTTAATTAATATATATTATAATTTGTATTGGTTCATTGGTGTCAATATCTAGTATAACTTTAATATTTTGGCATACTTTTATAAATTACACTTCTAAACTGAGTAATTTTTGGTGGGCCACGGGAACAGGCTTTCTTGCGAAATCATTTATTTTTGGGCGATTAACAATTAATGATTATTATCTGTTATGTATAATATAATTGTCCAAAAATTAGTTGCGATATAGTTTTAACTTCTGAAGAAATCGCAAGAATTAAAGTGCCCGAGAAGAATATCAAAAACCTGGACATGGTCTCCATGTTGAACATAACACTTCGTTCAATAATGTGGGTGACTGACACATAGATGGCGGCACTAATACTAAAGCAATATTTTTTTTCGAACTTGTGAACCTTTTTAGGCTTACTTTCAAAATTATATGTCAATCCGACCATTACTTTACAAGTAACAGTGCTTTAAGGCAGGTTTCTACCTTGTGCGGCCGAGAAAACATGTTTTTTTGAAAAATTTTTAATGGGAAGGTTTTTAAGATAAACACTGGAAAATTTTTTCAGATGTAGGTATATGTTTATTGTACAAGTAAAAAAAGTTTCAAGATAAAATATGCAAAGGGGGGGAGGGGGCCATCGAGCAATGGCGGCAGGACTTCCTTACTCGCGGAAGTCCTGCCGCTGTTTGAGATGACTTGAAACACAAAAATGAATTTTTTTCTTATTCTGTATCCTTTTGTCTATGGCTGGAACTAGGATTTTAAAAAACAAATGAAAAATGAAGGATATATGCGATTTTGACTAAAAAAATAAATTTTTACCTACTTTTTTCAATACAAATTTCTATTTTTAATGAGAAAAAATTATTATTTCTTGAAGATCCTAGTTCGTGCCATAGCTAAGACCTTGACAAATGACTGTTTAAAATTTCGTAGCTATTGCTCAACTCGTGTGGCCTAAATCACTTCCGCCAGGTCAAAAAATGTAGTTTTGAGAAAAACGCGTTCAAAGTTTTGCTTCAGCAAAAGTTTCTATAAATTGCTTCCGTAATTCGAAAGATTTCAACTTCAAATTTTGGGAGCGTATTCTACAATCATGTATTAATCCAAAAATGCATGAAAAAAAAATCGATTTTTTTTACCGCACAAGGTAGAAACCCCCCTTAAGTGACATTACTTTTGAGTTTTCAAAAAAAATGAATTCAAAGCTATTCCGTGTGCTGATTTATCATTGTTTTTTAATGAAAAAAAATACTGTTCAATGCCAGGAATGGCTTGAAAAACATTATTCGGACTCTGCTCCATCAAAAAGAACCATTCGTAAGTGGTTTGCTAAATTCCGTACAGGCCATATGAGCACCGAAGACGATGAACGCAGTGGACGTCCAAAAGAGGCTGTTACGGACGAAAACATCAAAAAAATCCACAAAATGATTTTGGAAGATCGTAAATTGAGGTTGATTTGTATAGCTGACACTCTAAAGATATCAAAGGAACGTGTTGGACATATCGTTCATGAATATTTGGGTATGCGAAAGCTATGTGCAAAGTGGGTGCCGCGCGAGCTCACAATCGACCAAAACCAGAACGTGTCGATGCTTCGGAGCAAAAAAAAAAAATGGTACTGAAAAGTTGGAAGATCGCTATAATCGGTGTATCGCCCTCGATGGCAACTATGTTGATGAATAAAAACGAATTTTGGCAAAAAAATGTGTTTTAATTAGTTAGTCACCCACATTGTTGAACGAAGTGTTATTTGACTCCAGTAAGGCCAAATAGTCGCTTTTCAATAATAAAAGTAATAACTAATTGTTAAAATCACATTGTCTTAACTTTTTTGAACAAAATACAAAGAAATAAATCGGGGTCATTTTATGACCCAAGGGTCAAATGTGCGAGTTTTTCCTAGGGTAACAGAGGGGTTAAAAAGACAAATGATGTAGAAATGAAAAACTGAGTACGCAATATTACTATCTTTGGTCTCTAGTTTCACGCCCATATGGATTTTTTCCGGTGTGAACATTTTTTTTAATTTTTGTCGCATGGTGTAACCTGCTCATGCACTTTTAATCTAGTGCAAGGTATAAGTAGTTCATATTTTTATATATAGTTAGGAACTTTTACTGTATGTACTTTATTTCATATTAATATATAATATATAGAAAATTTAATGACAACACAGAGCATGGAACGTGTAGTGCCCCAGAAATTCATCCACAACCGACTGCAACATGCACTGCCCACGGAAATTGGTAGCTTACAGCATTATTGTGTCGCTGATGCTGTGTGGTGTAATTTTAAATTTCCGCTGACAAAATGCACAATTAAAAGGTTCGCGTAATTAGAACATTGCCCGCATTTACTCGCTTTTGGACGTTGCCATTTATTTGGGGCGGTGGCGAAAACTAACAGCAGTGGACACGTTGTCGCTTCGGTTGGCAGCCATGGACAAAGGTAATGCGCCAATTTTAATATTGTTTTACAGAAAGAGGAAGCTTGGAAAACCAAAGTAATTTTTAAAATTAACACTATTTCAGGTACCTAAAAGCAACAATTTGCGATGGGAGTCCGGCATGGCTCATGCGTTCGAATGAATCAACTAAATCAAACCCAAAAACAAATTATCCTTTCAATACGCAGATAAATATGCAACAGAAAATTCAAAAATATAAATGTTAAAAAATTCAAAAATACTTTATAATCGTTGAAGTACAGAAATGATGAATTGTGCATTATTATTTTATTATTTTATAGCTTCCAGAAAACTGTTGTACCTTTCCCCGTTTTCTACTGTTCTGACGAATAAATGTATCGAATTTTGCGAACAATATGTCCAACTTTTTTATGTATGAAATGATTACGTTTTCTTACTGGGGACAAAACCAGCATTCTTTACTTTGCCAGCGGGTTTACTCTGTAATGCAATGCGAACATAAAATGTATCGCATTCGCACACTTAGTACTCTGAAATCCGACAATCGCATTGAAATTTCCTACTTTCGCATTTAGATTTTCCCCTTTCGCATTTGTAGCACTGCGTATTTCGATTTTAAATTTCAAAAAAATGCGATTGTTATACTTTTTTTTATTTTGTTTGCATTTTATGACACTCGACGCTAGTAATGCCAAATTACTCTCGAAACAAAATAAGATTCGTTTTTCAATAATGCGAAAGCGATACAGAGTACCGATTGACTTTCGCATCGCAACTCACTTTCGCATCGCTTTCGCATCGCATTACAGAGTAGCCCCCCAGTTTTTGTTTTTCAGCAATATGGAACACAAACAAAATTAAAATAATGGAATGGAAAAGGGTTTTAAAGAAATTTGACGAGAAAAAATTAAAAATTTTAAATATTTAACAATTTATTTTTATAATATTTAGCTCTTGTTGAGGCTCAAAACGAATTTTAACCCATTTCCGATATTTTGAGGAAAGTTTTATTTAAAATTTTTTGCAATAGAAGGACGAATTAGGTGAAAAAATGCATGGAAAATCGCATTTAATTGTTTACACATTACTTTCTATGATTCGTTAACGAATCAAAGGTTCGAAATGGGTTAACAGACTTAAATGAATTTTATTAGAATACAAAATTAGTATGGCACTTTTCCAATTATTCTGTGTTGGTTCTGTACAAATCTGGTTATTTTTAGTATTTTTCAAGAATTTAAGAAAAAGTCTATTTATGAGGTTATTTCATGCCCGCCCATCTTTAATAGTGAAGGCGTGGCAAGGGAAACAAATATTTTATGAGAAAGTCAGTAGATCGAAGTGTAAAAAACATAAAAAACATAAACTTCTGATTACACAGGTTTATCGTAATAAAAAAAATGCAAACATTACTCTCTATGATTCATTAACGATTTAAAGGTACGAAATGGGTAAGCAGACATAAACGAGTTTAATTCAAATACAAAATTAGTGTGCCATTTTTTCAATCATTCTGTGCCAGTTTAGTACAAATCTAGATATTTTTAGTATTTTTAAAGAATTTAAGAAGAAACTTCACATATATATGTATGATGGTTTTTCAATACCTCCAATGGCAAAAAATATTTTATTGGAAGCCGATAGATCTAGGTTAGGTTAGGTTAGATTATGGTGGCTGCCTCTGTAAGAGACACACTCGGAGGCCTATTATGAGGCCCGTTGTGGTACCACATATTTCACCCGTTTTTGAAATGTGTACGCAATACTGTTTTTCAAACATATGTTACGGAACATTTCAAGCGGATGGCAAAAGGCGTGAAGGGAGGGGACCTACAGTTTAACGCCAAATCGGACCAACAAAAATACAAACCCTTTGTTTGTTTTTCTATATAGTCTCCTTGTACGTCTCTGCATGGGTAGATTCCTCATCCTCATTCAATATGTAACAAACACGATCTTTCGTTCTTCATAGCCCCTTTTATCTCTTGAACTTTAATTCTCAGCCCAAAATTTCGCAGTGGTAAATAATGGTGCTGAGTCTTTGTACACAACGTACAATTCGACATTAATTTGCTTACACGTTTTACCTTTCAAAATCAAGTTTTTGTTGACTGCTCTATAGTACATATATTCGGTTTTTTTCAATTTCACAAAAGCGCTCACATTGATTGACCCAAACCATTGTCAAAAAAGAACTGCGCGTCAATAAAAGCTGAAATGCCTTACCGTTTGTTTATCAGTGCTGCCATCTTCTTATTGAGGCCGAATACTTTTCCCATCACACTCGTAACTCATTGTCGATTTTTATACTTCAAAGTAATGAAAAGGAAAGTAGGTATACATACATTTATTTCCTTAAAGCGCAGAGCATGAACCAATCGCACGGAACTAACTGCACCACTATTTGTTTTGTTGTGGTTTACAAACAAATAGAATTTGTTTGCTTTTTCAAAGCACTTATAAAAAAAAAATCATAAATAAAAGTTATGAAGCAACGTAAAAAAAGTATGTCTCAAAATAATAGTTATCGGTAACGTAAATTTAAAAAGTCATAAATAAAAGTTATGAAGCAATGTAGAAAACAAAAATCCCAAATAATAATTATCGACAACGAAAAATATATTTGTTACTTATAATAGTTATTATGCAACTCAATAATATTAATTACATGATAATAGTTATAGGCGACGTAAAAAATTTCTTATTGGGAATAATTATTATAAAGCAATAATTTTAGAAATTTCTTAAATTAGGGCAATTTTTTTATTCCCAAAAATATGAATAATAATTATTTTAGATCTCTGATTTATATGGTTTAGTTATTTATTAGAATTAAAAGCAAATACAAATTTAACGAAATTCAAGAGAGGTAATGAAAATCAAACTTAACACGTTCGCGGACGTGAATGCTATAGCAGTCATTTTCATAGTGATGCAAAATGACGTGAATGCTATAGCATTCAAATTTTAAAGCCAATTTTTATTCATTTATATTTTTATAAACTTTAATTTTTGTAATGAATATACATTTCAAAGTAATTTGCAACTGATTCATCAAGTAGTTTCATATTATTTTATTTTTTTTCGGTGTACAGTGAAATTCTTCATAACTGGACACTCACCATCGCAGTGGTTTTGTCCGGTTAAGGGAGATGTCCGCTTATGGGGGAGGGGGGGTGCACAACAAATTAGTTAAAATTGAATCCAAGTGTTTCTCGTTTATTTATTTAATATTTTGGACGAATTTATGAATATTGAATATTTTATTAATATTTATTACATGTATAGGTAAAGTACACACATTGTACAAGTGTTCACATTTTAGTACTACTTTGGTTGAAAAAATTTTGTAATGCTTGATTGCGGGTTTTTTGGGGTTCAAACCGCCCCCCCAAACACAAAAAATGCTAGTACAAAATATGGTTTCGAGTGGTATTCGGCTCAAAAGTTGTACGCAAACTCTCCACTCCAAAATAAAATCATTTGTGCGCCACTGGCCTAAACACTGATTGATTTAATTTCAAATATTCATTTTCAAATAAGAGAGAGATTTGTAGGTATTATAGGGAAGTACAGATTCTTAAAAACTGGTTGGGCATATTTCTGAATTTTGTCCGTTTATGAGAGATTTTTTAATCAAAATGGTTTGAAGTATAGTGTCCGCGTCCAGTTATTATATATATACGAAGAGAGAACTACTGTTGAATAAATAAAGTTATAAAAATATAATAAACCTCTTCTTCTCATGTTTTCTA
This sequence comes from Melieria crassipennis, assembly GCA_963668005.1. Lineage (NCBI taxonomy): Eukaryota > Metazoa > Arthropoda > Insecta > Diptera > Ulidiidae > Melieria > Melieria crassipennis. The sequence continues at coordinate 111,303,091 of OY764962.1, read as the reverse complement.
TGAATGACTGCTATAGCATTCACGTCACTCTAGTTGAAAAATTTGATCTATATCGTCGTGAATGCTATAGCATTCATTGTGTATAACGGTTAAAATATGATAATCTGATAACTCTAACAATATCATAGTAATCAGATTTCAGATAGTGCTTATAGTTTCCACAAAAATAGCCTGTCTATTTTTGCAGCTCACTGAAATTTTTACTGTCCGCGAACGTGTTAACACTTTCGCGTCCGCTCTCTGTGCAGTTAAACTAAAACCTATTGCCGCTTTTTTTACGTATGCCGTTGCGTTGGCGCCGCTATTTTGAATTTTTTTTTTTTAGTAGTGCCCCGGAAGCAGTTAAATTACAATTTTTAATAACATAAAAATACGTAAATGGCTCCTACGTTTGTTCGGCATAAAACGTAAAAATACGTGAACGGCTCCTAGGTTTGTTTGACATAAAACGTAAAAATACGTGAACGGCTCCTAGGATTGTTTGGCAAAAAACGTAAAAATACGTGATCGGACGCGAAAGTGTTAAAGTTTAAAATATTAGAAATTTAATTTGGCTTAAAACTAAATTGAAAGCGCGAAATATTCCGTCATATGCGAACCAGCTGGCCACACCAACTGCCACTGAACTAATATACATACCCCATGCTCACTGCAAGCGGGCTCGCCGCATGAGGTACCGGCGGCCATTAGCCACAACGCGCCTCCGCACACCGCACACGACTCCGGGGGGCAATTGATCGCACTGCGCCTGGCGTGTAGAATATGTCGACGCCCGCTGTGACCGCGACATGCACGCACCCGAATGTATTGTCTGCAGCATTATTGTTGTTGTTGTTGTTGTTCATTATTATTCAATAAGAAGTTGCGGCATTACAGAACGTACAAATATCTCACGTGCTGTGGATTATGCGTGATAAGCTTCTTAATAACACATATAAAACTTTGTAATTTCCCCGCTGCCTTCGCTACACACACTGTCAGTGTGTGCGTGTGTGTGTGTTTGAGTGTAGTGCGGATGTTTTCTATAGTTGAAGCCGAAGCGTGCACAAACTGCCAACGATGCGCTGAAGCTGCAAACATTTCGCTGATATGTGCAATTTTCGTTTAATACGTAATACATACAACAATACATAATAAATAACACAACGAACGCACTTAATGTTGAGTAGTATTTGCAGTAACGTCAGAGAGAAATTCAAATGCAGAATTTGCCGCATTTTTTAAATTAATTCGCTACAATTTCAACTTCAATATGCAATTTTTATTTTACAATTTTTGATTTTACATTTTTATACAAAAGTATGTCAAAATCTGTGTGCATGAAAAAATTGCTGCATAACACAATGTAAAAACATTTAATGTATTTCCCTTCGTACTTTGAAAAAAGTTTTTTAACAGCGTCCTTGCCGACTATACAAAACTGAAATGTGCCCTCTTAAAATTCACACACTCTCACAAATGAAGTTTTCAACTTACACAATGCTTGTGCACAGTACACGAGATTTTATTTATTTTTATTTATTTATTTACTTTTGGCATAAATATGACGTGCAGAGAGTTGCAGCTGGTTGACGAAAAACCTCAACACTGTGTCACAAATATTCATACTATGGATATTTATTTTTAGAAAACATTTTAGCCAACTTTGCTAACATTAAGTCGACCGTTATTTTTACGCTTCATGCATTCCATAAATTTAGTCAACCACTAAAGTTCACAAAGTCGACCACAATCTGTGGTATTTTAAATGAGGTTTCACACTCGGCAAACTTTGCTGTAAAATGTAAAGTTGGAAATAATTAAAAAAGTAAATTTTTCAATAAATTTTTGAGGCGTTTTTCATTGTTGTTACTGCGTGTAGTATATGGCAGCGACCAACTAGTGACTTGTATGACATAAATTACTACAGTTCACAACAATAATAAAAGGTTTGTTTCATGAGGCTTTAGATGGACATAATTGTCAAAAAAGCTGGCAGTTGTCAATATTAAATAGTCATTGCATTTAGTATTTCATTATGAAAAGATGTATGTGTCTTAAATTATTCAAATTCATTTTGAAAATTTATCTTCAATTCATGAAACGCACAGAGAATGACGTCAGTTCAGTAGCAAACAGAGGATTTCATTTTGGGGCGGGTTTGGCTTACAACTTTTGAGCCGAATACCATTCAAAACCATATTTTGTACCAGCAATACCCAAACCCCTTCTGCGTGCGCGACTGCGTCAGATTTACATTACTCATAACTAACCAATTGAAAAAGCAATTCCTTTATTGTTGATAAAACTCATACAAAATTCCTGTTGATGCATCAATTTTTATTTCAAAACAACAGCTTCAACAGGAAGGGTTCACAATCAATGGTGCACGCAAAAGGAATTTTAGGAGTACAAATCCGCCCAAACATCTGTTTTGGACCAAAATTTCGGAATCCAAATAAACTTTCAAATGGTATTGGGCTCAAAACTTGTGCCCAAATTTCAAATTTAAAGAAAACGAAATTCAAATTAAAATTTTATTTTACAATTTGAGCAGTAAACTGGCCTCATGGATTATCTGATTGCATTATATTATTTGAATGATTTTATTAAACAAATAATACGATCAGATGCAAAAAAAATTGTATTTAAAAAACCGCTCAATGAGCTTCTTAGTTAAAAAGTTAAAATAATTTTTTATATTTGAAAATATATCTATATATTTTTTTATATACTAACCAAGTAAGCTCTCTGAAGAAGCTGTCCAGTTACCCCGCAATCAATTGGACTGTCTCGTGTCTGGGATTCTATGGCGGCTTACTATTTGTCTCGAATGTCGCTTACGACTATATTTTCTATTCACTATTTCAGTCATTCAACGGGCCATTCGAGCCTTAAGAAAAAATATAAGCAAAGGGTTAGTTAGATAAAATAGGGCAAAAGTTATTTAAATCTAAATGTTATTAAAACTATCTCTTTTGACCCCAAAGTTGCTTGAGAGCAACTTCACCTATTTGTCATCTTATAGCAAAAGCTACGATTGATTTATGGGCTTAATTTGAGTAGGCAGCAACAAATTAATATTTTTAGAAGTGAATTCAAAACAAACTACAAACATTTTACTGTAATCCCCAAAATAATTTCCAATAATTTGCAGCGATATCAGTGAAAGTTTGTGTTCTAATTGAAGTCTACGAATTGGGTGCGATTGATTAAAACACTGTTTCTTGAATAATGGTTAAATAAAATCAAAATTTGATGATAATTTTTTTATTTTTCCATAAATATAAGATAATTTTAATGTACTTAAAAAATATTGATACAAAATTTATTTAACCCGTTTGAAGCTAAAATGTTCAAAAGTAAACTAGTTCTAGAACTTTAAGAAAGAGACGTGGCCACTTCAAATGTCGTGTGCACACTTCTTAGACGAGTGTTTCATGATTTGAATACCAAAAAGTTATATCGAGACACAGGGTAAAATTCGGGGTCGAAAGGGTTAAACGAATTTGTGAAATACTGAACTTTGAAGAGGAAAAACTTTTTTTTATAACGGCATAGCTACAGTACTTGTACTAGCATAACATTTTTAGCATTTGTACATATTTACAAAAGTTCCTATGTTAAAATTTATCTAACATGACCATTGTTGCTCGTTTCGATACGTTTTGTTCATTTAGATTTGTACACTGCAATATGTGCCAATTTGTTTCCTATGAAAGCTGAACAATGCAATCAAAATGCCATTCAATTAGTGAAACTGACTTTTGGAATTATTTTAAAATTGTAAACGAAGCAACACAAAAAACAAATTAAAATTGTTTGCTTACTATTTTGCTATCAAATCAAATTGAGTGACTTATTGACGTGAGCCAATGAAACAAATTCCAAAATTTGCAGTCAAAATTGCAAAAGCAATCAATGCGAGCAACGATTTTTCACTCTAATAAAAACACAATTTTTTTTTTAAAGTTTACACAGAAGCAGAAAACGAAACAGACATTTAATAAATTGTACTTTTCATAATTAATCTGAATTAATTTTCACATTTTTGGTCCATTCAGAAGAAGAGAAACAACTGATCTGCTCGACTGCTCTTTGGAAACCATCAAAGTTGCCAAAAAACAATTTGACGCTCATATATTGACAATGAATTGCTGCCAAAACTTGAGTTTTATGGCCAATAAAGTGCAGTCATGTATGCTGTACGAAGTACTTTTTACAAGAAAATTAATTTGAATCGAAGGACACCAAGGAGACGCTCGTAAATATGTACATGTCAGCTTTTCGCAAGAGCATAAATTACATCACCCGCGAACACAGCGCGCGGACGATAATAAACATTCAACTAAACCGCAGCGACATTTTATTGCACGCCCGACTGAATGTGGTCGGTCACGTACAAACACGCCTGCCAGGCCCAGTTGCGCAGGACAAGGGGCCATTGTGTCAGATCGCTGTGCGTTTATATGTACACAACACATTTTTTTATTGGGTACTAAGTACAAAATAATGCACATTCCAACAAAGTGTGGCTGCACTAATATTAGTTTAAGTTTAGCTATAATTGCAGAGTTTTGTTTTGAGTGCAGGTGTACTCGTGCTCAGACAACAGCTTAATGTATGCAGCGCAAGTGTGGCCTATCTGGTTGGATAAATTAGGCCAGATTAGGTTGGGGTGTTTTATTGTGAATGTCATTGAAACTGCACAACCCGCTAACTTGTTGGCCAGCTAAATTGAGCTATTAACACATTTTCCCAACTAAGCTTTAAATTAAACTCAATTTACCATACAAATATCTCAATTTAACTAATCGCACTTAGCGCTAAATTGACCATAAATTGAGCTCGATTCGCCATGCAACCCTGAGTTGTGCTGTTATTGATTAAAAAATTCATTTATTCATTGGCGGAACCAAAATAAAAATGAGAAACTGACAACATCGAATGACGAAAAATTGTGTTCGTCGGTAGGGATGTTGAATAAATAGTACTAAATGTTAAGGACCTTTTTATACCTTAACAAAAAAAACCTTTTTTCCATTAAAACAAAAATATGTTTGATAACATTTTCGATAACAGCTAAATTTAGTTGTGTGAACAGCAAAAGCGATAAACTTAAATATTCAGTTTATTAATTTCGTATTTTTCCTAAAACTTCAAACTATTCTAAAGACCAACAAAAAAATGTATTCTTGCAACCATAGAAGATGCAGATGTCCACAAAGTAGCATGTTGCCATAAGGCAACAAAATAGCGAAAGGGTTAAACCGCACACAACTCTGTTCCACTCCACAAGGCATTTTCCACAACCGAGTGCTAACTGGTTGAATTGCTGGAGCGGAGAACGATCAAAGTCAGCTCAAAGTACACGCACCGCTTCAATAAGAACCCTCATCGTTTAGGAGAATTACATGCTGCTCAACAATAACAATTCATTGTTGTAAGAGAACAACAAAAGCTTGTCGAAAGCAACAATCCATTTTGTTGTTGTTTTTTTTTATTTTTTGTAAAACCACATACACCACAAATTTTGGCTTGTGTGAAGGTTTTGACAGTTGGATTTAGCTGCCAACAAAAGTCAAAACTGTCAGCACTACTATGCGAGTTTGTGCAATGGATTTTTTTTTGTTGTTTTTATTTTTTGGCAGCTTGCGCCAGCCGCTTCGCTGCTCCCTATTTGCTCTAATTTTGCATCTCAAATAACCACAGTTTTCATATTTCGCGCATGTGCCACTGTATATTTTGTTTGTGTTTGTGTTTCGACGCGCAGAGCCATAAATATGTATGTGCGTGTTTGCAGGCCAAATCTGCAATACGCAGCGGAACGCACTGCGGCTCGAAGTGCTTTTGCAAATATGGACAGCGCACTCGGCGCACACTTCATGCATACATACGCAAGTACATATGTGAAAATATGCCGAGAGCGAGTCGAATTTTGGCATTGTTTTTGCACAATACACACAATATTTGCAATTGTTATTTCAGTTTGTAACTAGAAGAATTTACAAATTCAAGTTTTCCAATTTGTTGTGGTTCGTTGTCTGACTTACACATCGCTAACTGTTAGCCGAGAGATGTGTTTTTACACAGAGCTGTGTTGTGCGAATCCCATTAGGCAACGGTCTCGCACAAATCAGTTCAATAAAAAATCTCCAACATTATTGACGGGCCGCTCGTAAAAACTGCCATGATTTCAGAGCGACGCACGTGTTGCCTCCGTTTTGTTGGCAACACCTGCGAAAAAATTTCAAATACAATTTTTCACGTTTTCATTTCGATTTTCATTTGCATACACAAACGGCAGCTGTGACTGGTTTCATATTTTTATTTGCATTCGGCAAATATTTAAGTGAAAAATGTTGGCTGAGAAATGGCCGAAATGTAGGCACTCTTCATAATATTTTTACTACTCGTTTTTAGAGGTTTTTGTACGTTGACAAAATTCATCAATTGTTAATATGGCACGAAAGCTTATCAATTGAATTTTTAGCTTATTTGACTGTTGATTAGGTGGCAGTGGCAGCATTTTGTTAGGTAATTTGTTGTCATTTTGCATTTTCATTTTCTCTTTTATTTCTTTCGCATAGAAACCCTCGTCCCAATTGGCAAAAAATCTGGGACAGTCGATTTTCACAAGGATTTCTTGAGGCAAGTATTTCATCACCAAATCACTCGCCATAAACGGGAACAGGTAGTAATTACTTGGTACCAGGTCCAGACAATAAGAAGGATGCATAAGAACCTTCCAATCAAGCTGCCAGCGCTTCTAGCGAGTCAATATCGATGTGTGTGGTCCGGCGTTGTTGTAAGGAAACACAATTCTTCTCTTTCAGACGGTCCCATTGCTGACGCATTAAGACTTTGGCCATAGGGAAGCACTTCGTAATAGATGATTCCCTGCCAATCCCAATAAGCACAACAAAACCTTCCTGAACGCCAAACCTGGCTTGGCCACCATTTTTGCCGGCTCACCGTGATCGGTTTCGTTTAATGATATCGTAAGCGATTCACTCTTTATCACCAGTAATCAGTAATCCCCTTCAGAAATGGGTCAATTTTGTTGCAATTCAACAGCGATTCATAGATGAAAATTTAGGCTATGAGTTTTGTTCGAGATAATTTTGGTATGAAGCTTTATTAAAAATCTTCCAAACGCTTTTTTGTAATAAGCTTTTGTAAGCTTTTGAGCAATAAAAACAGAGCTTACCATAATGGTTGGACTCGACGATTTCCATGATTTTATTGACAGTTTTGACAAATGGCCTTCCAGAGAGCAGGTGCAACTTTGACATCAAAATTACCAGAACGATAGTCGACTAAACCAAAACAACGCGTGATTAGCTGTTACAGTATCAGAAACATAAACTATCTTCACATTTTCTTCACACTTTCTCAAAGAAAAACTAAAAAAAAGAAGAACTTTTCTTTGTTGAAGTCCATCTTTGACGCGCGCCAAACCAAACAGAGTCAAGCAATCCTAAAACTGACAAGTTTTTTTAGTATGAAATCTTATAAAACGCGAGATACAGATTACTTAAAACATCTATTGGAAGAATAATGAAAATTTTTTATCATAACTTATATTTCTTTATTATGTCCAATAAACGCTTAAATATGTTGCAAGTCGTGATATATTTTTTTTCAAGGTACGCATATACCTTTTGATGACAACGATTTGACAGAATATTGTTTTTTGTTTTTATGATGACAAAAATTGCATTTTGGACATTTTCTCCAATTTCAGTATATCCCGACGATGCATTTGATCGGCCAGCACCATTACGAACAGCAGACTAATGAAGCTTTTCACAGTGCTGAGGGCAGCGTCCAAATGAACATTGATGCCGAAGCAAAACTTCAACACAATCACATGTTCGTGAGACAGATTGGTAATTTTGATATTATTTTCCAGCTAGAAAGATAGAAGAATGAAAGATTAATTATGTGTATAACTTTAATTGTATATATGTAACTAGAAATTAGTTTATAAGATATGGCAAACTCTTCAAAAAAGTTAAACCTTTAGGTTAACCTTTTTGTAGCTTTCTGATCTGTCACTCTTAACATACTTAAGTTCTAATATGTAGGCAGATCATAAATACATTAAAACCCGCTTTAGGTTCTCACTTATGAGGTACTTTAGCCTCTTCTGTCACTTGTCACATTTTTTTGCAAAGTTAAGGCAAAACATGATAATTTTAACTTTTTTTATATTTCTAAAAATTAAAATATTTTGATCAGTTCTTAGTCAAAGTTTCAGTAAAGACCACACCAAATGTTGTTCCTGTAGCTCAACTTTTTTGAAAGTTAAGTATTATGTCTTTGACTGACAAACTAAATCGAAGATCCAGAGAAAGCTATTCACAATCCAGGAACAGCCGAACGCACATAGTTACAAACTCCGAAGAGAAGCTTTTTCATATCGTTCATAGCTTTTTACAAGCGTTTTATACCGATTCATACCCAGGAAATCCGCTCCTAGATACTTCTGTACAATGAAATATTAAACACAAACTATTCACCAACATTTCCTAGTTTTTTGTTTAATTTAAAAAATATTATATATTATATAATAAATATTTTTAAAACTTCCCCATATATGATTTTGAGAAAGGCCACCGACATTTTAAAGTTACTTGTAAAAAAGAATATTTTTTCAATTTTTCTAAATCGTGAATTCCGTTACTCAGTTTTTGCCTTTTGCTTGAACCCTGATCCATGTGCAGTTGATTGTCCATCTAGCAGTAATGGGTTAACATTTCATTGATTTAAATTTTCAAAAAATTTAAATTTAAAATAACCCTAACAAAAAATATTAATAAAATTTTAACTCCACAAACAAACATCTGTTTTTGCTCTTAGAAATATTGGTGTGAAAAATAAATTTAGATAGATTGAGATTTCATTGATTTTAATTATCAGAAAATTTAAATTAGAAAATATCATTAACAAAAAATATTAATAAAATGTTAACTCCACAAACAAACAGCTGTTTTTGTTCTTAGAAATATTGGTGTGAAAAATAAATTTAGATATGTAGATTGAGATTTAATTGATTTCAATTATCAGAAAATTTAAATTAAAAATAACAATAACAAAAAATATTAAAAATATGTTAACTCTACAAACAAACAGCTGCTTTTGTTGTTAGAAATATTGGTGTGAAAAATAAATGTAGGTTAAAAAAAATCTAATACATTATATAACATTTTCTGTGACCTCTCACGCATACCAACACATCTAGTAAATTTCGCTTTGGAATCCAGCTTCGAATGCCGTCAACGTTATTTAGATCAGCCAAATTCTCACTTCTTTGGTTGGGCTATGAAAAAGGGAAAATTGTTTATTTTACTTAACTTTTTCAAATTCTTCACAAACCAAAAATATAAATGTGTACAAGAAAGTTAACTGCTGCCGACAACTCACCTGAGCGTCTGCATTTTTCAACACTCTCGGCTCATCTGCCCATTCTACGCAAGCCATATCCAGAAGATTCAGCTTGAAGAGCAGCCGCTCGCGGTGGTAAGCGTGTGCGGCAAAGAGCAGCGCCATCCAGGCGGCCAGCAGCAGCACCATCTGCACCTTCCGCAGCGTCTCCAGCATATTCGGTGGAATGTACAACGGCAGCGGCAGCACCAACGACTTCTCTGCTTCCAGCTCGTCGGCTTGATCGAGGTTGTACTCCTGCTTGGCCAGCGTGATGTCGTCATACCGGAAGCTGGCAACGAACGTGTAGAACTTGAGCAGCGACTTCAGCAGCAGATACTGCAAGCTGGGCGCAAAGTAGTCGGCCCCGATCAGTTGCAGCTGCTGCAGTGTCGGCAGCACGTGCAGCAACTTTTGCAGCGCCCGCAGACGTTTGGCGGTGCGTCGCAACTGCATAAACACATTCAGGCTGCCGCAGATGCTCGCCTGCAGCGCAAACTGCAGGAAGTGGCAGAGCCAGTGCAGCTGCAAGCACACATTGCAGCCGACGAGAGCAACGGCGGCAATCGCTTCCCACCTGTACCAGTGCTCGTACTCCTCCGATCTGATCCAGAGCTCGCCCAAGTCGCACAGCAGCGCCAGCGCCATGCGGCCGAGCAGCACGTAGGCCAGTCCCAGCAGCAGCCATGGGCACTCGAAGCGCTCGCGCAGGAGACGCTGCACGGCGCGCACAATGCGCTGCAGTTCGTTCAGTGCGCCGGGCAGCTCCTGCTGGCGCGCACTCACGCGCAGGCACACGCGACAATAGTAGTAGATATCAAGCAGCTCCTCGGTGACGGCCACTACGCTCAGCGGCCGGAGTACGGCGCCGGTCCGTGCGGTGTAGTCATTGCTCCGCAGTTCAGTGCGTACGCGCACAAAAATGTAAACCACAACCAGGCAGAAGTAGAGCAGCCGGCAGACATGTACGCGGGGGCGCCACTCTCTGAGCAAATGCGTTGCTTTGAATGACTGCTTGGCATTGTTGTAGCAAAAGGTGGCAAAGCCGAGAATGCTGATGGCGTAAAAGAGTGAACGCGCCAGTACGAAAAGCTGCGATATGTGCGCCATGACACGCGGCGAGTGTGTGCGGCACAATGTGGCAGCAAAGCCTGTCTGCTGTTTACGACACATAATGCAAATAATTGACGTACGTAAA